>LPNX010601547.1:0-22500 GCA_001517045.1 Pseudotsuga menziesii | reverse complement strand
TGGTCACATTAAATAGAATTTGTGACCCATAGTATTCTCTAACCCATAATTTTTATCTATGATATTGATGTTATGTAGTCCTATATATACATTTGGTTAATAGTGAGAAGGTATTCCATTACCAATGGAATCAATATGCCTACTGGTGTTCCACCATCTTTTTTGCTTCTTTGCTTTCTTTAACAAGTATGAGGTATAGCAACAGCCCATATAGCTGTACTTCAAAATATATCATAATTAAAGTTTTCATTTATCACTCATTAATATCATAATTAAGGTTTTCATATCTCACTCATTAATATGAGTAGTAAAGGGGAAAATTTCAATGACTTCTATTAGTGACTATAAACACATGTATTTAAATATCAAACCCCGTTGTTTCTTTTGCACAATTTACTGTAATACATTTATTCATGTGGGTATTGATTGTTCGGTACCATTGGATCTTGAAGCTATATAGCTATTAATACAGTGACCAGACCGTAATCTTTATCGATGCTATATTTACTAGAGCACAAACATGATATAACATGTCGATTCGATATGCAAAATGCTACAGCGTGGAGAAGCATGTGCCATTACTAGCAGAGAAACCTCGCATACAAAATCTATGGACCTATGCCGAAATATTCATTACCAACTTGTTCAGCGAGACAAGAAAGAAAGAAAGCACCTGCCACCGAGTTTTCTGATTATCTCACTGTTAGAATTTCCTTCCTTGGAAGGACTGACCTTGAATTAAAGGCTCTGCCCATTGAGGTACAAGTTGCTTTGCCAATTCTGTCCGGCGACCAATATTCATTATGCAGCATAGTAATAAATGCTGTGGCGGCTGCAGTGTGGGCTGTTAGATCTCAAACAGATTGAGATCCAACAGCTCACACTGCAGCAGCCACAGCATTTATTGCTCTGCTGCATGCAAAATATTTTTTGCCATTCTGTCCTGCCAGTTGGGCGACATTTCCTGCCAAGCTGTCCTTGGCCCTTTTATCCAGCACTAAGTTGAGTTGAAGTATGAATGGTCGTTGATTGTAAACATGATTCCTCCCCTTTTCAAGCAGGGAACCCTACGTTGCATTCATAGCTTCTTAAAATAAGGTCGTCGAATTTAATTAGTGTTCTAAATATTAATTACTAGTTGATTTAAATAGTACATCAGTTTTTGTCAGTCAGTCTGACAGGATGAAGAGATCACTTCTCTCTTATATATAAGTTAGTTGATAGTTATTACAGTAAGTAGCTAGCTTCAAAGAGAAGCAATTTTAATCCACAGAAGTTAACTATATGAAGAAGATTGTAAATCTGTAATATACACAAATAGGATAGAGAGACAGAGAAGAGAAGTGGGAAGAAGAAAGAAGAAAGAAGAAGAAAAACTCTGTGAAGAGTTTGAATCTCAAACTTCTGTGTTTTGTAAATGTGTCGAGAGCCAAAGCTCTGTAAATTCCAAGTTTGTATTTAAGGCTGTAAATTTTGTTATGCCGTCACAAAAAAATGTATAACCATAAGTTTATGGTTTAATGTAAATTTGATTTAGTTGCATATTTTATTGTTGTCTGATTGTTGTTGATCAAAATGAATGTTGTTTACATTCACTATTATTTGGGAGTGTTCACAAATCTTATTTAATATTGTGTTAAATAATATTGTGAATGAGTTGCAATAATTGTGTCCCAATTTATCGGAGATCACCTCAATGAAAAATGTTTTTCATATGCTAAGTCTATAGATTAAGAAATATAAAGTTGTAATTTCGTTGCAAAATATTTTGGTGGCAAGACTATTCCCCAAAAGTTAAAAAGGAAAACACAAAGATTGTGCTGCACCGTAACGCAAGACTATTCCGCAAAAGTTAAAAGGAAAAACACAAAAGTTGTGCTGGGAAATGAATTACCTATGCTTGTAGGGTAAATTTTCATAGCCACTTAATGAACAGATGCAGATGCCAGGACCTACTTGTATCTATGTTTAACGCTGTCCAGAAAACGTGGAAGGCGGGGATCCACCCGCTGTCAACAGATTAACTACTGGTTTTTCGTTTTGGTAGAAGGCATGAAAGGACGCAGGATAATCCAATCAACGCATTATTTATTAGTTATGATGCAATATCATTCCATTAAGCGATGAGTGGGTTGAAACTGGCAAATTAAGCGATGAATTGGTTGAAACTGGTGAATTTCGTTATCACATTTAGTGTTGGAATTTCATTTCATCTCCTTTTTTTGTTTTTTAATAAAGATTTGAACTTTTATCTTGCAGTCACAACGTACGTTTTTGGTGAAAATCCTACATTCCAACCATGAAGTTTTATTTTAATAATGTTTTTATTAAAAATTTAATTTTGAATTAAAGGATATGTTTTTTTAAGAGTATAATTTCTAATTAAATGATAACAAAAGATTTATTTACCCATATTTTTCTTTAATCATGTATTTTGAAAATCACTTTATTTGTGTGGTGAAACAAAAGAACCTACTCACAATGAGAGAGACAACTTAAAAGCAAAATATGATAAACTTAGGAAACAAGTTGTGGAGCCTAGAATCCTTTCCAAAGGCTAATGTCAGGCCACATTGAATGCAATGTACCAAATTTTTCAAAGTTATCATGTTGCCTCAATGATGTAATTTAAATTGTGACATTTTATTCCAAAGGAATACTTCAGCTATAAAAATTGAGTTGAAAGGCCAGATAAATATAATATACCCTTTCTAAAGGTGATTCATTTAAAAAACAAACTATCAAAAGGAGTTCAATAAGATGTTTTTCACATGTGTGGATTGTTTTGGATTCTTCAACTATTATTGCATGTGGACTTGCACATATGGAAATCCCAATCTGCACCAACTCTTTCATGGAAGTGGAGTTGTCTGTGTATTATCCACGATGCACTCTCACAAGAATTTGATAAAATAAATTTCTTTTCTTTTTCTTCACTATTTTTTTGCCACAAGGTTTAATCAATCATCATAATGAACATGTGTGTATTACGCTTGATATCTTGATAATGAGCATGTGCTTATTACATTGGATATTTTGGGAGTAAAAATAGAGACAACCATTTGATAAAAAATTTCCATTCAAATTGACAACCATGGGGTTCAATTTCATTCTCAATGTGTTTATAAAAAAAACAAGCCTGTTTGAAATTCCTCTAATTTTTTATGCTTCGCCGGTGGCTAGGTTAATTCCTCCATTAACAATGTTTAAAATGGACTTTTCCTCTGAAATGGTATCCACCTCTCTCTAAGAATTGCACTTTTGGACTTGAAAAGTGACTTATCTTTTGAAGGAAGAGAAAAAAGGCCTGACCAGAAAAAAAGAAAAAGGATTGAAGAGGGAAGGGCACCACTAATGCACATAATGCTAGGTTAATATAACAAAAAAATAATAAATGGAATGAAAGCAAAGCCATTACAATTAAAGATATACTCACCCACCTAGTCTTCAATCAAATGAGAAGGCTTTTGAATCAAATAAAAAAACTTAGATAAAATGAAAAAGTTCCAATCATGTAGAAGTTAAATCTCTATTATTAGATATATAACAGCAAACACTTGTCCATGCCACTTAGATTTATCCAAACTTATACCTATATTAACAAGTTTATTAATAAAAATTATTTACAGTTTAAAAAATAATTGACCAAAAGTAAGTTTCAGTGAATTGTTTGACACAGTTTCTTAAATACTTTAAGAGTATTTGACAGGTAAAATGCCTTGTGATGGTCATATGCTCGTCAAATTCCACCATTCAGAGTTCAGGTTGGTTTACACGTCCAACTTTAAGTCCACCATTCAGAGTTCAGGTTGGTTTACACGTCCAACTTTAAGTTAATTTACAAGGACTTTGGTAATTTGTAGTCAATATATTCTATTTTTATTAATCATAGATTCGATCAGAATTTGATACAAATTCAAGCTAATAATGTTTTAGGGAATTATGTCCATTCCAAATCTATCCCGATAATTAAACAATTTATTATAAATCCAAATCACTAAATTTTTAACTTTTAAAGTATGAACTGAAGCAAAGTTTATTAAGCTTAAAATAGTATTACAAAATTGAACCTGATGAATTTTGTTTATTGACTGTATTTCTTTGAAGTTTCTCGTTTTAATATAAATATTTTTTATTTTTTTATTTACATTAAATTATAATATATTTTAATTAATAATATTAATTTGATATTTAAAGTATTATAATTATTTGTTTTTAAAATTATTAAAAAATTATAATAATAATAAATTATCATTAGATCCACTTATGTTATATAAAATATTTGTTTTATAAGTTATATTTTGAATTGTGTAATCATAGGATCAGTGGGTATGAATACAATTAGGTAGCATCAGCCAATAACACTGTACTTCAAAATATATCATAATTAAACTTTCCATAACTCCTAAGTCACTCAGTCATTAATACGAGTAGTCAAGGGGAAATTTTCAATGCTTCCCTGAGTGAGTAACAATATTATGCATGTATTTTAATCTCAAAACCCGCTGTCGCTTTTGCACAATTTACTGTGATACATTTATTCATAGGTACTGATTGTTCAGTACCATTGAATACAGTGACAAGACCGTAATCTTTATCAATGCTATATTTATTGGAGTATAAACTTGAAATAACTGTCGATTCGATAAGCTAAATGCTACAGCGTGGAGGAGTAGGTGCCATTACTACTAGAGCAACATCAGCGCACCAAATCTATGGCTCTATGCCGGAATATTCATTACCAACTTTTTAAGCGAGACAGACAGAAAGAAAGCATCTGCCTCCCGCCATTCTGATTATCTCATTGTTAGAATTGCCTTCCTTGGAAGGTCTGGCCGAACTGCCAGTTAGAAGGAGCAACATTATACGAAATAGTTGTGCTACCATCGCTGGTGGTGACCTTGAAGGAAAGGCTCTGCCCATTGAGGTACGAGTTGCTTTGCCAATTCTGTCCCCAGTTGCGAGACATTGCCTGCCAACCAGTCCTTGATCCTTTTATCCAAACGCCATGGACGTCCCCAGCCCCTCCCACGTTGGTGATGAGCACTAAATTGAAGTATGAATGGCCGTTGATTGTAAACCGGATTCCTCCCCTTTTCAAGCAGGGGACCCTGCATTGCATTCATAGCCTCTTAATATAAGGGCGCAGATATACCAATTTGAATTCAATTAGCTTATACAAATGATAATGGGGCAATGAATTACCTTCTGTACAGGATGGGGACAATCCCACTCCTGTACTTGGCGATCTTCAGATAAGCAGGCTCCGCCATGTCGAAGTGCTGCAGCGGTGGGTTGCACCACCCACCGTTGTTGTTTGGGAGAGCGTAGTTTGGCGGGCAGAAGTTGGTGGCTGTGATGGTGACAGTCCCTGGCAAACACCATTGGAGATCGTCATTACATTTCATTTCGTAGCAGGCTCCGCAGCTTAATCCGCTGTTGAAAAGCGCAGTGCTAAGAGCAGCAGTGTCTGTTCCATAGCCTTGGCTGTAAAGATTACCATAGCCACACGCCCCTCCTGGAAAAAGCCATTACCCTAGTTAAAAATGATCTGTAATCAAAACATATATTACAAAACAGAAAAACAATTTGTATTTAAAACATAATAAAATTATGATTTATGAATGGCAACTTCGTTCCTAGCTGTGTGGATTGATACTTCTAAAAATCCTCTGAATCCACACTTACATCCTAAGGCTATCGGAATTCTTAGCCATTTAAACAACAGAACCCTGTATGTAATTGGGCAGGTACACTGCTCGACAAATAAGCCGCATCAACCCTGGATCTAACAGAGCCGAGATTTACCTGGTCCGGTAGGGTAAATTTTCATAGCCGCTTAATGAACAGATGCCAGGACCTACCATGGCCGATAGGTTCCTATACCACTGAACTACATGACAACTATAGTGCGATGAGTTGCAACAAAAACGGTAACTTACTCATAGTTCCGGAAGCATCACCGCCACCATAGAACGTGGCATGGGCGGATTGCCAGCCACCGTATCCATAAGCTCGAGCAGACATCCATAGGAATCCAGCTAGCAATGGGATCAACGCAATGCTGTGGATCTGCGCCATTAATCTGCAAAGAAACAAGCCAATTAATCCACAAGACTAGTTTATTCGTCTACACATCAATTAAATCGTAGTAGCTGCATCATAGAACCAAAGGATTCGGGGAATACCTTAGCGAGGTCGAAGGAAAAACAAAAAGTAGTGAAAACCGAAGACCCTGTCTGTTGAGGAGTGGGAAGGCGAGGGGGGCGAATTGGCAATATATAGAACTGATCTGTTGATTTGTCAGAGTTTGCGTTTTCGAGCGGGTCTCCGGTCTCTGCCATCGGGTATTTACTATTGACCAGTTATCCTGTAGTCAAGCTGCACATGCAGTGGGCACGGCCTAAAATGATTGGGCGACGCCTTGAGAAAGCAATTTATGATCTATTTGGGAGGTTTCTTTTTCAAGCGAAAGTCTGTTCAGTAAATAAGGATTGTCTACATGAAACTGTCACCATGGCAGTAAATAGGAATAGAAAGAAGACTAATAAGCTGTCAAACTTATGGCGAACCAGATAAGAAAAGTAAAACATCACTTGCTATAAATATGGCTTCTTATCTGTTGCACGTTGCAAATTGAAAGAGCGGTTGATCATAGATGAGTTTATCACATTTGACAAGACATTTTTCATCTATATTTTTCCTCGCTTGAGTTTAATTCAATGTACAAAGCATATAGAGTCTAGACACTTCTTCAAACGGCCATGGCCAGTTGTACACGTGTTTGAAGAAAGGGTCAATAACATTTTCTATCTCACACCAAAATCTGTAGGTTTTTGGTCCATTGGATTGAATCTTCGTTTTCGCAACAATCATTTAACAGCTGATTTTTCTAAGCTAAAATTTAGGTGCTGGACTAATCAGGCGCGAAAGTAATTGGAAGTTAGAACCTTCGTGGCCGTATCTTTGTCGATATCCAGAAAACGTGGATGGCAGTGATCCACCGGCTGCCCAGTGCCAACGGATCGAGTAGCGTAAAAGACAACTAAAACGCCCCGTTTTTTGGGTGAATTTTGGATATAAATTCGTTAAAACTGTTCATAAAATGGTTATTTTGCAAATCAGATTTAGTTGTTTTAGACTAAATGACCTATTTTAAAACGACCTAAATAACCCAAATCTTGATTTAAAATGTCTTAATTATTATTTCAAACTAATTGCTGGAGTGAGCTAGCTGTGGAGCAAAACTCCCTCCATCCGACGGAGGAGGAGCAAAGTTAGCGTTGACTTTGCTCCACAGCTAGGGAGGATTGCTCCACAGCTAGCTTACTCCCTAATTGCTCTGCCATATTGCGACGAGTCGGGAACGTTTTGGTTAAGCGTTTATCCTGCTCCCGCACTACGGATTAACCACCGGCCATCGATTCCAAAAGGGCCGTACATGTATGATAAGTAGCAATCAACAATAACCAACGGAATTCATTCACAGTTCGTGAACATTTATTTTAAAATCAAAATAAATAATGTGTCCGCAGTGGGCATTGTTGATTAGTTATGATGCGATATAACTCCATTAAGAACTGAGCTGATTGAAACTGCTGAATTTAGTTGTCAGAGACACACAGTTCATGTTTGTTTATGTAATCATTATGTTCAACTTTCAAGCTATTTTTTATAGGGAGCTTGGTAATTTTGTACTCAATATATTAATTTTTTTTATCAGATTCGATAAGAATATCATACAAATTCAAGCAAATAATGTTTTAGGGAATTATGCCCAATCTAAATCTATCCAAATAATTAAACATATTTTGTTAGAAATTCTGATGGGAAAAACACGCATGGAGTGAGAAAGAGTTGCCCGTGTATTACGAGCTTTTTTTTCTTAAACATTTTGTTAGAAATCCTGTTGGGAAAAGCAAGCACGACTGGAGTGAGGCAGAGTTGCCCGTGTATTAAGTTTTTCTTTTTTTTCTTCTTACTTTTCGACCCAACTTTTCAGAACTTAATTTGCGACTAAAATTTACTGCCAGCGGGTTTTATTTCGACATTTACGAATTTTTATGGTACTAGGTGACAGCTTTGTGTGCACTTAGCTTTTGTAACAAGGTGAAATATTTGTATTCTTTTCAAGTTTTTTACTAAATGGTAAATACAAACAATATTTACTCAAGTAGTTCTAGAGAAGATGTGCCACATAAATAAGACATGTATTCAACTATAAACTATGGAATTATATATATTTTCAGGACATAACAAAGAACTATAGTCTCAATTACAAACTTGGAAATTTACAAGGATGTTTCACCTTTTACATAGGGCTCTCAACACTTTTCAAACACACTAACTTGAGCTTTCGAACTCTTCTAAGAGTTCTTCTTCTTCTCATTTTCTTCTTACTTTGTTCTTCTCTCTATTGTGCACACACGCTCTTCATTATCATATTGATTTACAATCTTCTTCTTTTACATATATACATACTAAAACTCTTCTACCGACTTACATTAAACACTATAACAACATTGGAAAGCAGAAATTTAAATCGACTTCTTTATAAATGGATAGACATGAACTCTTCATTCTATAGACAGTTTGACAAAAGACGAACCGTTGAAGGACAAAGTCAGCTTAGACGTGACATGGATTTGTGATTAATTAATGTTTCCAACACTCTCCCTTAATTATGAGCAGATGGAGATCTTCAAACAAAAATTTTACAAGATGTTTCAAAATTGAAACTTACTATGTTCATGACATAATTTGCTGAGCAGAACTTGTCATCCCTAAATAACTTCGCAAATACTAGAACGTATTCCTTTCCAATGGTTTTGTAAAGATATATGCAAGCTTATCTTCAGACCTGCAAAATTCTAAACAAATTTCTTCTTTGTTCACCAAATCTCTTATGAAATGATACCTTGTGTCGATGTGCTTGGTTCTCTTATGGAACACATGATTCTTTGACAATGCAACTGATGAACTCTTGCTGCAGGAAATGGTTGTTGGTTCTTACACAGTTCTTGTTGGTTATGTGACAGGTCTCTTAAAATTCTCCACATCCAAATGTCTTGACATGTAGTGCTTGTAGCTATGACACACTCTACTTCTACTAAAGACATAGTTACAATGAGATGTTTCTTCGAAGCTCATGACACAACACCTGTACCAAAATGAAATGTGTACCCAGATGTGTTTTTCCTCACTTATGTGTTTCCTCCATTGTCACTGTCAATGTATCCAATGAGTTAAAAAAAAATTATGAGGTTGAATACATAATACCAAGGTCCTTTGCGCCACTTACATACCTCAGAATTCTTTTACCTGCTTGCCAATGAATCTTTTGGTGACTCCGTGAATATTGAGATCAGACTTGCAGTATACATGATGTCTGGTCTTGTCGCAGTTAAATACATATGACTGCTAACTAGCCTTTTAAACAATGTAAGATCTATTGTTGATCCATCATCATTCTTGCGCAATTTTAAACCTGTTATTACTGGTGTTGGCTCTGTCTTGCAATAAGACATATTGATCTTTTTAAAAATGCACTTGCATACTTTCGCTATGATCTGAATATACCATTCTTAGACTGTTGGACTTCAATGCCTAGAAAAACTTCATAAGGCCAAATCAGTCATTTCAAATTCTCTTTCCATGACTGTTCTAAAATCCTTTATGCCAAAATCACCAGTAAATATTAAATCATCTACATACAAGTAGACAATTAACATGTTTCCCCGCTCATTAACTTTGGTGTACAATGTTGGTTCAATTTTACTTTTGTGGAATCAATGTGACTGTACCAAGCTATAGGAGCTTACTTCAAACCATATAACACATTTTTACCTTGTACACTTTGTTTTCTTGACCTAGAACTTCATAAACCTATGGTTGTTCCACATACACGTCCTCCTCCAAATAACCATTCAAAAATGTCGATTTAACAACCATTTGATAACACATGACATTTTTTGTGTGCAACAATGGACTAAATGTTCTTACTGTATCCATGCATGCGACTGGTGCAAAAGTTTCATTGAAGTCTATGATGGTATGCTGTGTGAACCCTCTTGCGACCATTTTTGCCTTGTGATTTTGCACATTCCCATCAGCATCTTGCTTGGTATTGTAAATCTATTTGACACTCATTACAACCTTATCTTTTGGTACACCTTGACATTCATCTTGATGATTCCATCCCATTATTTATTCTTGAAAAATTGAACATCGTGACTGATGATTACTTTCCTTGCGACAAGATCATACAACTTGTATGCTTTTGTTTCTTTAGAGTAACCAACAAAAATACATATATGTCCCTTTTTTTCTAGTTTCTTTCTCATCTCATCTGGAACATGAGCATATGCGAAACAACCAAAAACTTTTAAATGAGAAACACTATGATTCATACATGTCCATGCTTCTTGAGGAACTTTGTTCTTCACACTCTTTGTAGGGCATCAGTTCATAATATATACAGTAGTTGTAACTGCTTCATCCCAATATTCATTTGAAAAATGATTTCTTGCCATCATGTTGCGTGCCATCTCCATAATGGTTATTTTCTTACTCTTTGTGACATTGTTCTGTTGAGGTGTATACCGAACAGTGAATTGCTTATGTATGGCATGGGACTTGCAAAAATTTAGGAATTCATTTGAGAAATAATTATCGCCTCTGTCTATCCTTAGGATTTTGATGGTGTACCCACTTTGGTTCTCCACAAGTGCCTTGAACTTCTAAAAACAACTAATACATCGGATTTATGTTTTAGAAAATATACCCATGTTTTTCTTGTGAAGTCATCAATAAAAGTAAGAAAATAATTGCATCCACCCATGGATGATGTCTGCATTGGGACACAAATGTTCGAGTGCACAATCAAAAGCGGTGTGTGTGCTTTATATCACTTTTCGACTGGAAAAATATCTCTATGTTGCTTTCCAAAAATGTTGTCTTCACAAACACTCTCTGGTTTGTCGGTCAATGGAAATCCTTTCACCATATTCTTAGTCTACAGTAGCTTCATCCCACCAAAATTCAGATTTCTAAATATGAAATGCCACAGCCAAGATTTATCTTAAACTTTTGTTTGAAATGTTGTTTGAATTTCAACGTTGTCCTTTTCTTTCTTGTCGCACTACTTGTTTGCTTCTTTTCTTTCTTCCTTGAATGCGGCTCTTGTATTTGCCTTTCCTTTCATGTCTAGAATTATTGTTGGAAATGGGTTCGAGCGTGAAAAGTGTGGTACCATCATCGACAAGAAGGATGTTGACAAAGGTAAAAGTCAACCGTGGCAGAGGAAGAAACCGAAAAATCAAGATATTTTGGTTGAGTTAGTTAGAGATTAGTCAAGTGGACCATTTTGTAACTGCCTAGTGAGCCTATAAGTAGAGTTAGGATTGTAAATCTTGAGACATTGGAGGAGACATCGATCAATCTCTCTATGTATCTTTTGGAAAAGAATCAATACACTGAGAAATGTTTTTTGTCCTTTGCGGTTAGTTTTTGGTATTGGCATTATGAAGACTTGATCTTATGAAGTAAATTGGATCAACGTTTTGACCTCTAGGTTCTAATATCTTGTCTCTATGGAATGTGTTGTGAGATGTTTAGAATGTGAGTTATGTGTTGTTGGGATAAATCTGTGATGAATGGATATGTTATCTCTATGTTTTCTCTTTAACTGTGAATGATGCAAAGTATCGCAGTACTTATCGATTTAATGTATGTTGAGGTTTTTGTCAATCTAAATCTGGTTTAATATGATTACAAATAATGACGATTAGTATATTTGGTTAATAATGCAGTTCTGAACTTGGATTTCTGGGTAATGTTGTGATTGGGTAAAAGATAATAAGAAGTCCTCTTCCCACTATAGAAACTTGGTTCTTGCATCCCTCCCTTAGACATCTTAGGTGAGACTGCACCTTCTCTGCAGGTGTTGAAAGAAAGGGTAAATCCTTTCTAGGAATATGTTCAGGGAGTCTGTGTCGGTAGTGATCCACAATAATGAGAAGTGAACCCCTCTCGATAAACGTGTGTCAACAAATGGTTTCGCTATTGGGACCATAGTGCGAAGGAGAAGAGGACATGTTGTGGCATCCGATGAAGCCAAATATCCAAGATTGGTTTGATAAGAAATATCAAGATTTTTCGGAAGATGAAGAGAACCAGAACCCAAGAGTGATGACAAACGACTGATTGGGAAGATATATCTACTTTGATCTTCATGAAATATTCTTCACTGAATTTTCGATAGTACTGTATGAATGGTCGAAGAAACTTACTTTCCAAAAGAAGAATTTTTAGGGAGGCAATCTAGATCAGTGGACTCTGAAACTAATCCAACAATTGTGAAAGGTAAACAACAAAGATTCAAGGGATGTCGATGTGTGCATAGACAACATTTTGGAAGGGTACATTACTAAATTTGCTGCCGACACAGTCAAACCTTACAACAATGTCGAAAGAGAGTTTTTAAGGGACCAAGGGGAAGATTTATATTGTCATTACAACAATAGATTAAGATGCTCATCTGTGAAAAAAGAATACTAAATATGAATTCCGACGAGTAAATCCCTGGTGTATGGAGGTTTTGGGTACTGCGAAGGTAAGGGTTTGATGCAATGATACTGGGTAGATGGATGGTGGTCATGATGAGAATGTAAGGGAAGTCGGGGAAAAGTTTGGTCTCCTGCAATGTGGGGTGAGGTTCCAACAAGAAAAGAGGAGGAGGATTGAGGAGAGTCTTAGTGTGGCTGGAACAGAAAAATGCAAGAAGGAACCACAAGGGACTAAGTGACCCTATAGTGATGAAGGAAATGACCAGGATACACCAAAACTCGAGGAAGGAGCAACCCAAAGCTACAATGTACCTACAACTCCGTTCACTACGCCGAACTTAGAAGGGAGAAACACAAGTTCATCACAGGCTTGTCGTGCATGTCAACACAACAAAAATAGTAGCAGATCAATAAGCACTGGGAGGATACCCAATATGGCGGGTGATGATGTAAAACTACACTTGTTTTAGGGTAATGGGACTGAGGATACCGAACAATATTGGTTCTTATGTGAAGTAGTGTGGACGGTAAAACAAGTACAAGAAGACGATATCAAGAAAGGGAAACTAGAGATGACCTTTCGGGGCTGGGCGTTGGAATGGTACATGAAATTTGTACAAGTATCGACAGGGCATCCCCAAAAGAACCCAGCACAAATCAGGACTGGATTGATCGAGGAATTCAAGAAACCTAAATCAGAATCGCGGTATATTACCGAATTGAAGGAAACAAATAATTCCCCAATGGGTCGGTGTGGGACTTCGATCAATGATTCAAAAATATAATGGCCAAGGTTAGCTTCAGAGTGATGTGCAACAAAAAGAATGGTTCATCACAGCCTTGGTACCCCATATCCGCATGTTGTTGATGCAACATAAGATCACATCTCAAGCGGAAGCTCTAGAGATCGTAATGAATTTGGAGGCTTCACCAGTTGGAAAAATGGGGATTTTCATGAGCCTGATCCAGTCACAGTTGTCGAACCTTACTATTAAATTGTAGGATATTAAGAAGGGAAAAGAAATCCATGAAGAAGTATGGTGCAGCTAATTTCAATCTCAAAGATGTCACAAAGATTAGTGTCTGTACTTTTGCAAATACTTACGGTTGGGAGCACCAAACCCATTGAGTCAAGGAGGCTTACCTTGGTGCCGAATTCATCAAACAATAGGTCATAGATCAGGATAATGTGTATACTTATAGAAGGTTGTTTCAAAACTAGATAATCTCTTATGTAACTTTTGTCAATTGGTTGGTCATGAAGAAAAGGATTGTGGTTGTGGAGCTTATGATTTTCTCTAAGAAAGGACTATATGGATACATCCTTTATGAAGGGAGAAGAGCAACAACTAGTGGAAAAACATCAACCACAACCACAGTATACTTAGCCGCGGTATAATCATCCACAACCGCAGTATAACCAACCACACCTACATTATACCCATCCACAATATAATTAGCAGCAACCGCATCAATTTAACCAACCACATTATAACAAGCCACTATACCAGCATCAAGGAGGATTCTGAGGAGTATTTTGTGGAGGATGTAATGGAGGATTTGGTCATGGAATATCTATGGGTCAAGTTCGTGGACTGGTTACATGCTACAACTACGGAGTACTAGGACATTATCAGAGGGACTGAATGAATCTAGAATCCTAGTGTACTTACTATAGAGTAGCAGACCACACCATCGAGGAATGTCCATGATTAATTGAGAAATGGAAATCTAAGAACATGATACAACCTCGACCAAACTAGAATGAAAAATTAGACTCATAATCAAAATCCTAGACAGAATGTGGGGAATATATCGACAAAACTAAGAACTCAACCAAAAAATGTCGACGTAGTAACAAGAGGAGGAGCTATGACAAGAGATGACATATCACTACTGAATGTTTGGTATACGACTCAAAAGAAAGTCCAATTCAATGTATAAATAGAGAAAGAAACCTTCTTCGAAGCAAAAGACACCTTGAACAAGAACAACGGTAAGCTACCTATTTATGAGATTCCACCAAGTTTTGATCCAAAGTTTTTTGTGAGAAGGAATTCAGCAATCTCAAATCACTGCTGGGGATTGCTGATCATGCTGTGAAGCATGAGTGATGGCAAGATTTCCAAATTTTGTTTTACAGTCCATGTTTAAGGGAGGATTTTTCCCACTGGGTTTTTGCCTCTTTCCTTGGTTAAATGGACATGCAATATGTAAAGGGTAACTAAGCCTTGTTGCTATGCCCTATAATTTTCTGATATTTTACTCATAAGTCAGGCTTAAGGGGGGGTGTTAGAATAATCAACCCATATTTAGCTACCTTAGACATTAATTAATCCAATTTTTGTCTTATTTTCCTAGTTTCCATATTCCACCTTATGCAAGTTGTCCTCCACACATCCATAGTGGTCAAACTTGCTAAATTTGAGTCATGGAGCACTTGGGAAACCTCTTGGAATCAAATCTGCTTTATTCCTGGCCTCCCTAGCGCATGTCTGCTTTTTCTGAGTTTTAAGGCAATTGGGAAAGTTTGACTAGGTGAAGTTAACTTGTTTTTTGTCCTCAACATCCTCCACTCTTTTCTCCTATGAAAAGCATGTATGAGTTGTCTTCCACCACCTATTATATTTCCTAATTGATTTTTCCAATTCGTGAGCTCCTAGACAGTTTTGGAAACTGCTTTATGCACCTATGGGGGATTTGCTTAGATTTAGTAAGCCTGCTTTTGACTAAATTCGAATGGCATCTTCATGCATTCGAATCTCTCATGTAATTATTTATTGTGGCAGCCTATGACTTCACAGGGTTGGCTATTGTACACTTATTCAATACAGATTAGTGTTCTGCTCCATATTCAATCTCCTTTTGTGAGTAATTTGCATGTGTAATAGGCAATTGTTGTGAGTGTAATTGTTCTAACACCCGGGTTCAATTTCCACAGGATCATTAAATATTATTTATGCAACATAATAATTACATATATTTTGAGTTAGCATTACAAGCAAACCATATGATCCAAATAACAATATTTACACCATACATGCCTAGCCATTCACTAGTCAGTCCTTCACCTTGAGCTCTACACTAGGAATATGTACTAGCATATTTACATCATTCACATCATTTTCATTAAATATATTCCAATTCAAAACTAGGGGTATTAAATAGCTTTAAATATTTCTAAAATTGTGGCCACCCAAGGAAACATGTTGCATTATGATCATCATGCATTCAAATCTGAAGAGTGTTTACCAACAATGATTAGATAAAAAAATATTAAAGTGAGTTCATCCAAGTTCAAATCTAGCTATGCACGTTACTAGCACAATTGTGAAAGTCAATACATCTTTATCTTTGTCAAATTTATATTCTGTATGATCTTAAGCTAAGGTCCAAGCATCAAACTTATTTAATTATGTGTGTCTAAAGCATCCTTGAACAAAGAGAATCTCAACCCTAAAAGAAAAATGAATTATAAAATTGAGCATCAAGTGTTTGATTATTCCTTTGGGTAACTGTGTTAGTGTGGACATGCAGATACCAAAGTTATAAAGGTCTAAGTGATCACATCATATTATTATGTTAGTTTGTTAAAATAATATGTTTCTTTCTCTAAGGGCATCAAGGCATAGTACAAAACTAAATGAGCTTCTTACAATCTTGGTGGCAGTGTCTTACTTGTAGGTAGATTGTTCTTCCATCCAACATGGGGGTTTTCCTCAACCTAGGCACAACCTAACATGGAAAAAAAAGAAAAAAGGAAAAAAGAGATAGCTTGAAATAGTTCCATTTTTTCTGTTTTAGCTTATTGCACCGCATGGTATGAAGCATATGTTCATTTTTTTGGGGTTATTAAGAACCATGTATGCCGAATTGGGGCTTTATTCATGGAGCATGAAGTTTCGTGACAATTTTTAAGTATATTAATAATTATAACTCCACCCAAACACAGTTTACAACAAAATTTGAATGTTTAACATCCTAGTATATGGTTGAGAAAAAAAAATGGACCCTTGAGTGGCTTAGTTAATTTTTCAGTCGACAAACTAAACCTTAAAAAGGATTCTCCCACTTTAGAGTTCATTTTTTTTACCGTTAGAAGATAAAAAATTTAATATATTATTTAGAAAACAATCATTCTATCATTGTGGTGCTAAATGGTTGTCTCAAAAAAGTACTAAAAAAAATAGATATTTAGTCAGAATTTGAATTCCTTTTGGAAAAAAATCATTAGTGAAACATAGTATAAAAAGTCATATTTACACTTTTGTATAGCTTAATCACGGGGGATTCACTAATAAGGCAATATCATATAATGTCCATTCATATTGGGGGTTTGAATACTCCTAAAAAGCTCAAAAATATATTGCCTCGTATTAAGGGGTCAAGGGTGCATTTTTAATTTGACATAGTAATATAAATATTGTGGGTTATTTTATTTGGGTGGGTCGAGGAAAAGCCTCCAAATCATGGGATGGATTCATAGATCCAAATCATGGTCTCAAATCATAGCTCCAAATTGAGGGTTGGATTCATATTAGTCCTAGTTTTTTCTAAGCAATAGGGCCTCCAAATCGCGGGGTAAATTCATACCTCTAAATCATGGGATGGATTCATATTACTCCTAATTGTTGCTAAGGAATAACCTTCAAATCGTGGGCTAGATTTATAGATTCAAATCATTGAACTTGTAAATTCTTTTTTTTTAGAATAATTTTTTTATGTTAGGTTTTAGGTGGGTATTGAGATTCAATCAAACTTGCTTCGTGACAACTAAGAAAAGGGAGATCAATCTTTCTTGGCTCACTAGAACCAAGAAAAGTTGGATCAATCTTTCTTGACTAATTACTCCTTTCAATTTTTTATATTCTTTAACATTTTCACATTTCTAGTTAGGAATAGTTATTAGATTGAGTTACATTTGGCACATTCATAATTGTAATTTCAATTCTTATATGCAAGGCATCTGCCTTCATATTATATTGGAAATGACATGAACATAGGTGAATATATAAATCCTTATTTACATACCCTACATGTTATTATTACCATGAAATGGTATCAAATAATTTTCACCATCTGTGCATCTTTATGAACATTACATGCTTGAAACTTAATAATGGAGATTTTCCCCTTTCCTATAAAGATTAAAAAAACTATATATAATCGACGAAAAGGTAACTAAATGTTGTTAATTGCCTTGATTACAATAATAAATGTAGAGGAAGTGGAGCCAATTCTTTGCATATTGTGAATGACCCAAATCGAAGCTATGCACATGATCATATGGTATTATTGGAAAGTAGGAGGAATTTATATGCTCATTTCGGTTCAAACGTCAATGCTGTTTTTTTTATGGGAAGGTAGGGAAGTACATCCACAAAAGGGTTTCAATTTTTCATTTTTATGGAGTTTAATTTATTAAAATTATAGAAAGCATGAGATCTCTATGTATATACTTGTATTTACATGATATAAAATTGGAAGATTGGTAGGATGTGGTGTGAAACATTTGCAATTCTCATCTTGTCTAACCATTGCATTGATTATTGGACTATCATTGTTTTACATTCTTTGTTACATTGATCTCTTAATTTGGTTTTCTTTTATGAATTTTTCCTTCCTCATTGCTATTTTTGGGGTCTTCCACTATCCAACACTACAAATTGATCAGTTGTCGTTGCGATCCTGATGGGATCATTATTAGCGTTATACTATTATTTTATTTAGCATCATGTTTTCTTATACTAAGATGTGTTAGGGATCTTGTTTGTTACAACTTGATAATATGATTTAAAGGCGGTGATAAAAATTGGTTGATAAAAATGGATACCTACAATATCTAGTGAAACTAGGAGTTTTCTTAATTGGAAAGGTATATTGGGAGGGGGGTTCAACAGTACAATTTTAGGAGGAATTTTCCAATATTTCATGAAATTAGGGATATTATTTAATATCCTATGAATGGTCGCGCTATGTAACAAGTTCACTTAGTGAAACCCCCATGACGTTACTTATTGAAGTTTATGTGACAAATTCAATCAACAACCAAATGACTCAAACTGCAAGGTGGTTTTAATTCTACAAGATATATGGAAGAAATCCTTAATATGTTCTCCCTTTTGAAAACCATGTTTATCTTATCAGTTGATGTGATCAAATCATCAACCTTCAAAATTATATACATGAAATTGGAAAATATTTACATAATTTATATACAATATTTATTAACCTTCAAGACTGTTTGAGTTGAAAAATGTTTAACAATGAACACCTATCAATATATCAAGTATATATAAATCAAATAGAGTGTTTGAAAGAAATATAGTTTCATTTCCCTGTTATACAAGCTTTCTTACCCATTGAACATGATATTGGACTCAAGTAATGAACTACCAATCACCATGACTTCCTCGTCATTGGGATTATCTACCTATTTGAAACAAGAACTTAGACAAATCATGAACATGATTCATACCAATAATTCCTAGCATTGCAAATAAATATTACATATTTCCTACTAATAGTTTGTTCCCATTGATTCCCACAATTATAATGGTATTCAAATCCCCTATTCACACTAGATCATTTAATTAGTATTGGATTGGATATTGAGTATAAATCCAAAAGTGAGACATAACAGGACACCCACAATGTTTACTTATCTGGCAAAAAGAGGAAAGGGAAAAAACCTATAGCAAATTCCAAACACCAAGTTTTCTGAACAACTGATTTTATAGAAGTAGGGGCCTGCAAATAATAAAATTCCAATTCCTTCACACTGAATAACACTTATACTGTTGTTAGTATTGCACATTGAGGTAGCTTACAAAGAATTGATATTTTCTTTGACTTTTCATTTTGATAAGCTAAGTTCATACAATCCCAATCATCAAGTTGTGAACCTAATAAAGTGTTAATATTATATGTGATAGATCCTGAAGTGGTTCTCTTATCAATGGATAACTTGAGAAGTCCTTCTATAAAAAATGCAAGAGAGAGCAGGAGCATCCCCAAAATCATCCTTCTTATCATTGTCATGGTAATTCCATGACTCTCTAAGAAAGGATACATTATTTTATCAAAAAGTGGACTTAAAATAAGGACAAGGAATGGATCAGTAGCCTATAAGTACACAATTCTGATCATGCTAATAATCAATCATGTTACCCAAATTCTATATATTTTAACCAATCCAGTCAAGCCTCAGATGAGCAATTAATTATATAATTTTAAAAATATAGATAATAATCTTATGACCTAGAATGATAACCTGCATCTGATAAGGTATAGTTACAACATTTCCAAGCCAATAACACATTCCCATTCATCTGTCTCTCTTCAAAAACTCGCGTAGAGGCATTCTGACCATACATCCATGAAAACATGCAAGCAATAATGGGGAAAAAAACACTTTGAGATTCATATACAGTCTAAAGGTCTAGGTGTTGTTTTCATTTACAGTCTAAAAGTCTAGGCGGTGTCATCATATCTAGTTGAAGGGTCTAGAAGATTTCATCATTTTTAGTCAAATCACTCAACAGAGAATGGATAAGGAACAACATGCTCTTGTCATTTTTCAAATTCTTCAATTCAGAATATAAGAAATCAAATTAAATCAACTGGACAATGGGAAATTATGTTCTTATGTTGTATGTTTCCAAACTATTCTAAGAGTTTAGCCAATCTTCATTATAATTTTTCTTTCGACTAAAGTTATTGTATAGACACTTATTTTGAAGCTAAATTTGTGAAAATAAAACAAAAATAACCTCATTTTAGGTCAAGTTCTAGGAATTGGAATTTTGGGGAAAATATTAAAAAGTGGGTAGAATTTTTTAAGAAATCAAATTCAAGGAAGGAAATAAATGAGGGAAAGGGTACTTGTGCAAGTATTTGCTTGAATAAATTCCCCCCCCTAAAATAAGACCAAGGCTTTGGTTCCACTGATCCTACCATCATTGTCTAAATATGCCCTACGAAATAGGCATCAAACAAATTTATGCTTTGTAGGAAATCCATTGAAGAGATCCTCCTTGATCCATTGATTCCTTAATGCAGCCAAGTTAAACCCTAAAACCCTTTAATTTCTCATGAATCACTACAACATTTCATGGAAAAAAATAGACCACTCAAGATGTTACATGGAATATTAAAGGTTGATCTTGGTATGGTCCAAATACCGACTATTTTTTTGGTCTTTCCCCTTTTACAGTATTCAACATTCACTCATAGACATTATTATTCACTCATAATCTAAAAAACCTCAAAAGAGTAAATTTCTAAATATGTGGTGTATAATGTGGGTGTTGCGCTATTTGTTGTAGAGCATTGGTATTCTCTAAAGGTTATTAATTCATCCCTCACTCTCTTTGGTTGCATACACAATCTTTGTAAAAAACTATGGTGGTCACATGGGCACTTAAAAAGTGAACGACATATGTCGACGATGTTGTAAGGTGTGCCATCATTGTCATTAGTGGGAGGCTAGGATTATCCATAATTCATAATGGATTTCCCTCTCCAGAACCTCATGGCTATGTCAATATGATGGCAGTGCTTTTTAGGAATTAACTTATGGTGAAGGTGCTCAATTTTGAACAATGTGTAACAAATACTTAGTTTCTAGAATATTTTTGTCACTTTCGTTATATTTCCCCGTTTATGTTTATTTAGTGGAAAAGTGTATAAAATTTTGAATAACATTTTTAAAATGTTAGGATGGTGGCATCTAAATAGTAGGATAGGTTGAACATTTTCTAGTCCATGTTTTATGTAGGTATATTAATATTTAAGCTTAGATTTTTAAAATTTAATCTTTTTCTATTATGGTTCGAGGGGAAGGCAAATGATTTGGACTAAAATGTTAATGTGAATTTGTGGTGAATAATTCTTCATACATGAAACAAAAATATTTTAAAAATAAATTGAACAAAAACTTCCACAAATCTATTTCAATATGATTTAGTAAATTTGCATTTAAAAAAAAATCATTTGAAAAGATAGATCAAGCTTTCTACAATAAAGACGTAAGAGTTCAATCCAAATTCAAAGAACGAAAATCGATCTAGAGTTGATATGGTGATCTATACATGTTTCCATACACTCGCATGGAAGATTAAACACAAATCTTGGTGTAGTCATGAGACCGACTATTTTTCTCGCTTTTCCCCCTTTACAATTATTCAACATTCATCTATATATATTATTATTCAAACCCTGAATTTACTAAATCATAATATCATTGTCAAAAGTGCAATTTTCCATTTTCATTTTGATCTTGTAGTTATTATATAGTCTTATATTTATTAAACTCGTCAAGTTTTTAGTTTTTTTTAAGTTATGTAACTTATTAATTCGACATATTTTTTATCTCGTGACTAAATTAGTCATTTTTAATTGTGTTGCTCAAATTTAGTAGTATTTAGCTTAAAATCATTATTGTGACTAACTATTTTAGTCACGTAGTAATTTATTGGCCAAATTCTACTAATGGAGAGAACTAAAGAGAAGGGGAGTCAAGAGTAGGGGGAGTAGGAGGGTGGTTAGGGAGTGACAGGGGGACGGGGGGTCAGAGAGAGAGAGAGAGAGAGGGGTGTTAGTTGGTTGGAGAGGAGAGAGAGGCGTGGGGGTTAGGGATAGGTGGAGGAGTATGGGAGAGAGAGAGTGAGAGAGGGGGTTAGTAAGGGTTAAGGATGGAGAGAGAGACAGAGAGAGAGAGAGAGTTGTAGGGGTGATTAGGGGTAGGAGGACGAGGGGGATTCGGGGAAAGAAATAGATAATAATCATAGGTATTAAGGATTCGGGGAGGAGGAGTGAAGTTAGAGAGGGTGGTGTAAGGGGGGAGAGAGTGAGAGAATATAGAATGAGTGATTAGGTGTAGGGGGGAGGATAGGTGTCGGGGGAGAGAAAGAGGTAGATATTGGGGGTGTTA
>LPNX010601520.1:44766-54775 GCA_001517045.1 Pseudotsuga menziesii | reverse complement strand
GAGGGATAGAAAAGATTAAAGTCCTTGGTATTTTTTGTCCTGTGGGTAAAAGGGGTTGTTTCTCCACTCTTATGGTACACTGTGGTCTTATGGGTATAAGGGTTGTCTTACCTTCTTATTATGACCTCTTTGGTCGACTTAAGGTTCTTTATCTTTTATTTAGTCCTAGCCCCTTTATTGTGCATACCTTTCGTATGATGAATTTTATTTTATTGTTTTATTGTTATTGATCATAAGACCTTTAGTACCCTATTCTAAGTCAACCTAACCTTTTATTTTATTTTATTTGTAACTATCCTAAAACTTATGGGTTACCTTGTAACACCTCAGTTTTGACCCCATGGTATTGAATTGAATATGATGTAAATATTGCATATAATCGTGGTGTGGATCTCTAGGCAAAGGCCCCACCATGGATTTAGTGTCCTATGTATCGATGATTAAAATTGATGTCGATGGTTTATGTGCTAGCCAGGCACGATATATTTGAGACATCATGTAAAATCCAAATTAATAAAAATACCACAACTAGCTATGCGCCACAATGTTAAATAGATGGGGGCATGATTTCACAAGGAATAGGGAGGGGGGGATATTCAACCTCTAGGCCAACAAGGAGAAGCCAAATTTCTAAGCGAAAACCCATTAAATGGTCAATTACCCTTTTTTCCTTTTGTGCCCAGTCATGAGAAGTGGATGGGGAAGTTATTTTCTTGGATGGGAAAGGTATGGAGGTCAAATTCGAATTTGGGAAGTCACCCATTTTTGGAAAGTGTGTTTTATGGGGCAAGTAAAATCTTGGGAAGGCATGCCCAAGCCATTAGGAAACCATGACTTTTATTTTTCACCCATTCTCACTCACGTGGGCTCTCTCACGCCATAGGAAGGGGGCTAAGCTCTCCCCTTCACGATTTTTCAGTTTCCCATGCTCTCCATGGTTGGGGAAGTCATTCTGGTGATGCTGAGTGCATATCCAGGAGAGATTCATGTTTTAGTGTTGGTTGGGGTTTGTTTTTGTCTCCCTCATGATTTGGGTTGTTTTCTTCTTTTTCCCATGCTCATAATTTGTTTTCGATGTTGTCAGGTGAATGGGAAGAAAGAAGCCATGATTTTGGGGTTTGAGGAGGCCATTTTTTCCACTAGAGAAAGCTAGGTTCTTCCCTCACATTTTTCTACATTTATCCTGTTTTCTCCAAGATAGGAAACTCATTTTTGGGTTGCACAGCGAGTTAGAGAAGAGACCCATGATTTTGGGTGGTTGTTGAGTCCGTTTTTTCCCACGTGTAACCCATAGAAGTTTCTAAAAATTAAATTGATGTTAGAGGGATTTTTCCCCATTTATATTGGGTCGTTTGTGGTTGCAAATTCTGTTTCTGGTAATGCCCAACGTATGGGAGAATATATCCATGATCGGAGGGTTTGATGAGGTCGTTTTTACCTCTGGGAAGTTCAAGAACATTTCCTAAAAATGTATGTGCTCATGCAGGGTTATTTTCCCCTCAGTCATTTCGTTTTGGTTTCCCATAAATGTTTTGTTCATATCCGGCAATTTTGTGTGGTTGTGTTTGATTAATTGGTTGACTATGTGTTTGATGCAAAGTGTGGCTTGGATGAGTAAGTCCAAGGAACCCATCAGTTAGATGGTTGTCTATGCTTGATTAGCAGGTTGGCTTGGCTGTGTAAGTCCAAGGAACCATCTATTAATTTGATGACTGTGTGTTTGATGTATGGTTTGTCTTGGCTAAGTAATTCCAAGGACCCATCCATGTTATTGGCTTGTTTCCTTAACAGACTGTGAAACCCAACGGTGTGTTGGCTTGATTGTGAACGTATGGTTTTAGTTATGTGTGATCCTATTGTTCCCTAATGCCTTGTGGAATCATGCCCAACTCGGGGGTGGCAGTGATGTTGAGATATTAATGAGCACACTAGCCTATGGTTGGGTGAAACATTGCAGTGACATAGCTAGTTGTGGGCCAACTCCTTTCAAGATAAGTATTCTTGTTCTTAATCTCGACAAACTATTGGTTTTATGAATTAATATGCACATGTTGAATGTTTGAATGCTTGAATGAAATGGATGTGTTTTCTTTCGTTGTAGATTTCATTATGCATCTGTGTATGTTTTTATATTAATGCATTCTATTTTATGTTTATGTTCATGGGGCTAGATTTCCTATTTTGACAGCAGTATCCTAGTCGCGTTGTCTCCATCGTCGATATGATGGGTGGGGACGTGATGAAAATACCTTTGGAAATACCCTTCCCTTGCATTTCTTTTTCTTTGATGTAAATATTTTTTTGTAAATATGATATTTCACGAAAAGAAAAAGATTGAGACATAAACTTCAACACACTTTTTATGGTGTTTCTTTTCCTTTTAAATAAAACACTACAAGAACAAAAATCTACTTAAACTTAAAACCACTTGCAACAAGCATGTGAACAAACAAAAATCCACTTAAGTTGTAACAAAAACTTGCAACAATCATGAGACTTTGACAATTTTTAGAAACTCACATCAGCGTTCGCCACGATCAAGCATAAGATGCATAAGAGCTATAACAAAAAAACGATAGATGTGTTTTTTCATTACTTTTTTTATAAATAAAAAACTACAAAAACAAAAATCCACTTAAACTCTAACAAAAACTTGCAACAATCATGTGAACAAACAATAAACACCATAAACTAGTTGTTTGTATTGATAAAATGATAGAGATACATATCAGAGGAGGGTAATCTTCATAAAACCCATAGGAAGCAAAATCCCTAATAAAACTCAAACCTAAGGTTTAGTCACCAATAAATTCATTAGACCCTTATTATAATTTGTTTTCAATGAACGTTGTATTTGAAATGCCATCAAACTCAGCAAAAAACTTAGTTTTCAAGGCTCTACATCCCTCATGGTTTTAACCCCTAACTTCAGCATGGCAGCACTCCATCTCAATCACTAGACCACAGCCCAATGAACTACGCTCTTATTAAATTAGAGATATATTTTTACAAAATCATGAGCTTATGCACAAATTGGCTATATGTAAAATATCATAGCTAATGTGGTTGTGGTTACATATACAACACTAATAGCAGTCATGTTGTAAACATGAGCAACTATTACAAAATCTCTTCTTCTTTTAGGTCTTAATTTCCATTCTGTAAATTTGAAGTACTTTCATAGCCCACCTAACCTTGGGAGACTTCATCGGGATTGTATCTAAACTTTGTCATAATGCAAAATCTTTATATCCTAACCTACTATAATGTTTCTCAAGCTGTGGCCATAAACCTTTATAACTGCAAAATAACGTTGTAGACACCGTCCCATCTCTAGATTGCCATGTAGATGAAGCCTCCATCCCAGGGCAAAGTAGAGGTCCATGAGGTATTCCAATAGGGATACTAATCTTCTATCAAGCTTTGATTTTTCTACTGCAAACCAGAAGACCTTTCCATGTCACATCAGCCTTTGTAGGGTTGAGCAAGGTCCTGATAAATCCTGCAAGAATATCCCAAAAAAAACAATTGGTGTCATGACATCTTTCTGCAATCAAACCTTTTCATTTCATGTTTGCCTACAACTCCCCATAAAAAGAATTAAAAGACCTTTACATAGAAATGTGCATAGGTATCAACTCACCTAGAATGCTTCCATATTTCAGTTTTTTTGACAATTACCTTGTACTTTGCAGTTACCTCACAAGCTACCTCATCTAGAAGGAAACTAGAAACCTCCAAAGCTATTTCCTTGCAATTGCAAACAATATTTGAACCGATGCAAAATAAGTAATGGATATGCTTCTTATTTTGACAAGAATGCTTTCATATCATGCAATTGATACTGTAATAACTTTTGAAGTGATAGCAGAAACCAGACAGTTTTATCTAACTTACCATCTCAATCTAACAGAAAACTCAGACTGTAGAAAGAATTCTTTAACTTTCCATGTAAAATTAGAGAAACACTTAAAAGAAATCTCCCCTGTGCAGCACTACCGTAAATGGGAAAACTTTTCCAAATTAATTTTAGCCATAGAAATCAAATACCAAAAAGTAAAAACCTCTCATCGTCCAGTTTGTGTACAAGACTCAACCGGAAACACTAAGCATTTACAAATATGACTATTACTATGTTCAGGAAAAAGTTAAAAACAATGTGAAATCTCAAATAGTCCTAACTAATTTGCTCTCTGCCATCATGCCGAACCTTGGGCATTATAATGAATAGACAAGAACGCGCCTTATGTGATCATCAGTATTCAGCCGTCACAAGAAAGCAGAAAATATGCTTTGAATATAGCTTGCCTAGATTGTTTTAGCTTTTTAAATTACTTCGCCATTTTTACTGGTACTTATGTTATTAAATATTAAAAGACTTGTATAAGCTAGAAAGTTATTGGGCTCCATCACTGTAAATACCCTGTGAATATTTACAGGGGGGTTGAACTTAAAATCCAGTTGAAATAAGCACAAAATAAAGCTCATCTCAAGACAACATGTCTCAGAAACATCACTCAGTGCCATCCCTTTCCTAGCTTAATATATGAAAAACATAAATTATATAGAACTAAGTATATCTGAGCATATTTGTGGCTGTATTCTCAATTAAGTATATGTGTGGCCGTAACCTTTGCTGAAGCTTTTCAGGTGCAAAAGATACTACATTTAGAAGTCCTTTATTTCTCCAGTAAATATGATGGCAGTTTTATTCATGCATCTTCTATGCAGCAGTAGCAGTGCTGGTTGAAAAAATTCTGTCATAATGAGAAGAAGCATTTGATGAAGGTGGAGAAGTAGGAAATGTTTCATTCCCTTCGTCCATCAAGATTTGTTGGCAACGACATTCCACGCTGCAGAATGCTTTGTCACCACTGTGATAATCAGCAAGTAGAGTATGAGACTTAGCTTCCAAAGATATTATGAATAAGCTGAATAAGCTCGAACCCAAGATCTACATATTTACAGTCACAATACTTGAGGAATTCTTAGAAGCATCACTTCATCAAACAAATAGGGTCTCTCATGATCAAGATTATAGAAGTTTTTTAGATACAAGAGTTCAAGATTAAAAGAAACTCCGAGGCGTAGAACTTTAAATGGGAAGCTATGATGAATTAAATGCCATTCTCCAAGCTTAAAAGCAATCTCAAACAGAAAACCATGGTACAATCATTATGACAGACCTGTACATGTAGATGTCGTTCCCATGGTTCAAATGCTGTTTGCAGAAATAACAGGCAATGAGGAAATCGACATTATGAGACATTGGAACATTCACATAACTCTGATGCGACAATGTAACATCCATGGTTCCCTGTTCATGTTGTTCTGAAACTGGCAATTGCAGTGTTTCACTGTCCATACTGAAATGAGTATATATGTGTTTTGTAATTGATTTCGGACCATGAAATGTGACACAAGTGTAGCTTTTTGAATGCTCCATTCCAATTCAGATTTGTTTGCTTCGTTCATGGGAAAATATCGACTGTGCATTTGGAGAATTCAAATAGATATGAGATGATTTAAAGTGGGGTAAAGTCAGTTGGGCCGTAAGAGTGCTTGTCCGGGTTTGAAGTTAATTCAAATGGGTACGATGAGTTATCATAGTGGCATGAAGAAATTTTGAGGGGACTTTAGGGCATCTTAAACTGTTTTGAGCAGGAAGCAGGGATTGATTAGAACCTACAGAGATTTCCAGCTTTGAACCCTACAGAGACCTCCAGCTATCAGAAGGGGCAGCATTGTTAGCCTCACTGTTGCTATTTCTACTACTGCCTTTTGCTGTTGCTGCCACAATTCCAAGACCAATACCCTCTGAGTCTCCTTTCCTCCATCTGTTCAATGAAAATTTGGCGACGTATCCCGTATCATCAAACTTCGGCGCAGGGGAGATCTTCGGGCGGGATCGAGAGGTTTGAATTTGAGATTGCCTGTCAGGCTGGTGGAGAATTAAATGAATAGACGGCCGCGGACGGAGGGAGACGGAGATGAACTTGACGGAAACGGAGAGAAGATGAACGTGGAGGCCATGACGGTGCGTGAACGGAGGCCGGTGACGGAGAAAAAAGAGGTCGCCGGTGGTCGGAGTGGCGGCCCGACGATTGCCACTGGACAAAATCGTCGCGTCGGTAGCTTACTCCATTAATTACTATAAGTGAGAAAGAATACCAGACACAAAAGTACCCTAAAAACTTGAATTTCTCATACATTAATTCCTCGAATTCCAAAGTTCAAAGAGACCCTCAAAATTTACGATAGAATCGATGCCCAAACTTATTTGAGTATATCAAACAAATGACGTGTTAATCCAATTTATATCCTCTAACACCGGATTGAAAAAGTCGAAAAGACTACCGTCGGAATCCCTCATTAACCACCACTGACCAGTTTGATGTTAAACCCTTTTCACAGAGATCCATAGAGCTCTATATAATAAATCGGTAACATTCCTGAATCCTTAGGTTTTTCTTGAATTCAAGTGAAGTGGATTCCAATAGTAGAACCTCCAGGAATACGAAGAGAGGCCACGAAGAAATCGAACACGCAGCCATTACGACCAACTCCAACTGGATATACAGAAACTGGCCGCCCACACAGGCAGAATTTCATCCTCGGAGCGACATAATAAGCAAAACCTTTAGCCGTTCATAGATATGAATCCCAGAGCATCCAAAGCCATGAGCAACCTTTCCACGTCCTTTGAGGAACAATCTGTGAGGCCAAAGTCCCGTGAAATTGCTCGATCCATAGGCAAGCCGCCCTGGCCTGAACTCGAACCCAGGACCAATAAGTTATACAACACCTCTACGCCGAGTGCTCCAGCACCCACTCTGCCGCTGCTGCCACCGCCACAGCCACCGGTGAACGAAAAAGAAGCCGGTTAATTGGCGGCTGGCCGGATTTGTGGCAAACGAGTATGTATGTCAACCGTGGTACATTGTTCGGCAGGCCGTGGCCACCGCCGCAGGATTCGAACACGGGCCGTCCTGAAAATAAAAACAAATCCGAAGAAGGAGAGAGCCCAGAAAGCAGAAAAGAGAAAGTAAGGCTGTGTTATATTCTTGCAGATTTTCTCAGATCTGGCGACGTCCACATTCCCGGGATTTTTAATCCTTCTCAACTCGCAGTCTGGCTGGGACTGGAACTCTGATTATTTGTCACCAAACATTTTGTAAGTTACAACACTATTCAGTTTGACGGAATAGGTAGGTCACCCGTCGTTTACACGTTAGGTTTTGAGAAAAATATGTCCCCCCGGAAAATGGAAAATGCGTTAGTATCATTGGACAAATTTGTGGTGATTTTTGTCACGGATTGATTTACTTGGGTAAGGATGGACCTAGTAGTATTCATGGCTTTATTATTTTGGTATAAATTTATTGATAGTTTTATTATTTTGGTATAACTTTATTGATAGTTTTAATATTTTGGTAAAAGTATATTATATTATAAATGTTTTTAATTATTTTGTTAAATGAGAAAGAGTCGATTTATGAAGATTGGGTAACATTTATTTGGTTAAAAGTGATGATAAAAAATTATTTTTTATTCATTCATTAAATTGAAGTTATCAAAACTTGTGTATGCTTTGTGAATTTTAACATACAATAATAAACAAATTAGAAAGAATTATGTTATCTTTCTATCTATTATTTAATGATAGAATTGTTCTTGTAAATTTAAACAAAAGTTTACAAGTGACTTGTATTTTCTTAAAAACAATATGAACATATTGTACACAAAATGCATTGTGGGTACACATTTTTATTTTATTTTATGATGAAAAAGTTATTTTATTTTAACTTTTTGAAACCAATGGTTGAAAATTTTAAATTCATTTCATACATGTGTGTGGAAGTAAATTTTTTTTTTACATGTTACAAAATTCGAAAAATAAAAAATACTTTTTTGAAGAGCATGTGTTGGTTTGAGCCATATGCTTTTTTGAAATTTGTTTGTTATGATTTTTATGTTATTGATTTAATTTTTTGTTGATTTGAAGTAGTGGCCATGGTTTTATAAGTATAATTTTTATAAGAAATTTTTTTTTTATCATATGAACTCAAACTCTTGCAATTTTTATGCCAATGAATAAACGATTCAACGACAAATCCATTGATATGAACTTTTTCGTCCAAGAGGTATCAGTTTAGGTTTGGTAAAATGAGAAGGAAAATTATATAAACAAAGGGGCTTTAAAAGTTTATTTTAAATCTCTCGATCGAGCTTTATAGATCGATCAAGGTCTTTAAATAACTTGATTGAGCATTTGTGAGTTTTTCTAAAACTTCTTGATTAAGGGTTAACTAAAAGCGCGATTGGACGAATATCTTGATTGAAATATTAGCTCCATCAATAATTTAAAAGCTATGTCAATCATGCTATCATTCACCAACTTTTCATTCATTTCACCTCTTCAACCCAACACATGAACAACCTACCAATAATTTGCATTTACTAAAATATATTACATAAATAAATACAAAAGGCACACATAAACTTAAATTTATAAATTGCAACTTCAATTTTACTCTCTTGAGTCACTCAAGTGTTTTTTTTCGTAAGGATTTCAAAGAAAATTGGATGTATTTCATTTCTTATTCACCAATTAAGATGGGAAATAAAAATCATCGCATTAGGAAACACGATCGGGATCAAATTAATGAAAACATGATACCAAAAAATATCAAAGAAATGTTGAGCTGACAACGAGCAACATAGAGAAAGAAACAAGAAGACGATGAAGATCAACCTTTGGTGGATTCAACTCCAATTGCAAACAATATCACTATTTTTCTTATTTCATTGTTTGAATGAGAATTATTTCAAACATAACTTCTTGTTGGTAATGTGGGTAAAAGGGGTTGTTTCTCCACACTTATGCTACACCGTGGTGTTATGGGTACAAGGGTTGTCTTACCTTTTTATTATGAAACCTTTGGTTGAGTTATGGTCCTTTATCTTTTACTTGGTCCTAGCACCCTTATTGTGTGTACCTTTGGGTATGATGAATTTTATTTTATTATCTTATTGTTATTGACCATATGACCTTTAGTACCATATTCTAGGTCAACCTAATCTTATTTTTTATTTTATTGGTAACTATCCTAAAACTTAGGAGTTACCTAAGAGACGTTTATAGAAGGCTTGTCAAGATTATAAATTAAGTTTCACTTCTCCATTTTTCATGTGGCATCTGGACAAGAAAGAAAATTAGATCTGACTCTTTGTCTACTTTGGAGTCTATTACTACTGGTTTTGCTTGACAAGCTTGTTGTTGCTTAACATCTAGGGTTACTGCTGCTTTGACTTGACGTCTTAGGTTCTTGTTGCTCTTGGTGTGGGACGTGACTCTCCTAATGCTTTCTTTAGCATGTCGTGAATTCATTATCCTTGACTAGGCCTATCCGTGGCATCCTTCATGTTGTTTGTGTAGGTCGTCACCAGTATTCTCCTCTATGTGGGTTACCTATCCTCTCTTGGACTATTAACTTGGTCATCACCTTATCTAGGGCTTCCAAAACCTTATCTATGACCTTTTGTGGCTGGGTCGTGACTGTGTATTCCCTAAGGATGGGTTGTGACCTATGTAAGCCCTTAAAGGGTTGGGATGTCACTGTTTATGCCCTCTAGGGCTAGGTCGCGCACTATGTAATCCCTAAAAGGGTTGCGTCATGACTTTGTATGCCCTCTAGGGCTGGTTCGTGACCTTTGTAAGCCCTTAAAGGGTTGGACGATGCCTTCTTTAAGTCATCTCAGGTTGGGATGTGTCTATTAACAACCTTTCTAAGGTTAAACTATGATTGTTGGTAACCTTCCTATTGGAACGTGATTGTGGTGTCACTTTCTCTGTTGAACCGTGTTTGTTAACAACCTTACAAGGTTGAATTGTGATTGTTGGTCACCTGTCTTTTACTCCTTAGGTTACTAGAAAAATATGTCCTCATAAAAAAGCATTAGTATCATTGGACAAATTTGTGGTGATTTTTGTCATGGATTTCCTTGA
>LPNX010601470.1:44660-103859 GCA_001517045.1 Pseudotsuga menziesii | reverse complement strand
TAGTCCAACCTGCTGCTAGCGCAATGAGCCGAATGTTTTTCTCAAGCTGCAAAAAAAAAGTCAAAAACCCAGGATGTTCATACTCTTTCTTTACATTGACAGTTACAGGGCAATCTAACAACACAGTTCCCACATTCAAACAAAATGCTTAGAAATAAAACATAATATGCAAAAATATTGACAAAAGAGAAGCATATTTTTCCCCAGACAAATAGGCTGCAACAAATTTTCCTTTTTGAAGATATCAGCCCAAAAATTGATTGTCTTTAGGGCAAAAGAAAGCATCAATTTCTGCACTACAAGTGAAAATTCTTATCTATTTTACATATGGTACATGGACTTGGCCCTAGGGATTAGCAAACCTCCATGAAACCAATCCATCCATGGAGAACATGAGATGTCAACAGTCCCACTTGCTTGAGACTGGAACCATGTATTACTACAAGGTTTGCTGATGTAGACATGACCAGAGAAATGATTCAAGCAGAACTGAACATGCTGGACCCCGGTCACAGCAAAGTTGGACAAAACAAACCATGTCCTCTCAGCCCAAGTGGGCAAGCAGGAAACCAAAAATGGAAACCAAATCCAGAACACGACAATGCATGCAAGCTCCATACCCTTGCTTGGAACTCTTTTCTTAGACAAAAGCAGAGCAATCGACTGCCCAAACAAGTTAACCCTCGCAACGACCATGACAGAATAAAAGCTCCAATGCTGGTAACTCACAAAAAATCTAGCAAGACCACCAAAATTCATTTTCCTCTCATAAAACTTAGAATACAAAGAATCAAAATACCCGGAAGATACCGCAAACAAGGGCACATACTGAAGATCCAGATCAAAGTCCAGACTATTGCATGAAATATGATGGGCATTATGATTTCTCTTCCACCATCCAATACTAATCCCAGACATGCAATTTCCAGCCACCAACTGAATAATCCTATTGATTTTCTTATGACCCACAAGCCCACAGTGAGCCGAATCGTGCCCAATCCATCCACTCTAAATCCACACCGCCCCCAACAAAACCCCACAGCTAGCATGAAGCCAAAACCCTTCATAAAACAACACACCCACTACACACAAAGCCAACATTGCCATCATCCATAAACCTATCAAAAAATAAACTAACAGAGGCCCCTTGAAGAGCCCAACCTTCTACAACTCCCCCATAAGCTCACGATAATCCTTAGAAACCTCAGAAACCTCGTAATCTTCATGAATGCCAATCATAAATTGATCTAAATACTTCCACACGGAGCTCAGATGATAGGCATCGAATGCATCCATCACATCCTGGCCTGCCAGATTCAAAAGAGGCTGATCCCCTCCAGGATGCTTGTCTAACCACTTACTAACATCATAAACCTTCCCACTTATTGAAATCCATAGATCTCGTTCCTTATCATGTGTTTTCAGCTCTGATGTATTGATTTTCCTCCATGAGAGACGCTGTTTCGGGCTCGAAAGATCATCCATGGCCGGTTATTTGAGGTCCCGACTCGGATTTGAATACCCTGAAAGATATATTTCTCAAATCAAATCGTTCACTTGCTCATTCCCAGCATACAAAAAAAACAAACATAACCGCGCTGAACAAAATTCACAAAAAAATCAAACATAACTGCGCTTAAACTCTTGGCCGTCGCTGTATCGACGCCTTGACCGTTGTAAAAAGTCAACAAAAGACGGCCGTCGCTATAGAGACGGTCAGGCATGGATACAGCGACGAAAGTCGGGGCTTCCTTAAAAAAAATTGTAAAAATGCATAATTTACCCTTGATTTTTCCACGAAAGTAAAAAAATGTGGAAAACTAACGTTGAAAAATATGCCTGTATGTACTAGTGTGTTGAGCCCCAGTGCTCACATTACCAGACTTGCAACAACCATTTGAGATTGAGACAGATGCCTCTAACTATGCTATTGGGGTAGTCCTTACTCAACAAGGGCATCCAGTGGTGTCACATACCCCAATTTTGTAAAATAATGTTAATTGTTTTAATTTGATTTCCTAAGACATTATGTTAAATTTAATGCTAAGTAGGAACTGATAACTCAGCAGAGTCAAAAGAAGTGGAATGCAATTCTGAATATTTTATTTTTAATAAATAAAAGTGGAGACAATAGCTTGGGAGAGCTGTTAATAAGAGTGTTACTAGTCAAACTGGTGGAAGGAACTAGGTGGAGAGCAAAAGACAAGTGGCAGCATCCTCAAATACTTCCTATGTTGCAGGTGGCGACTTCCCTATATTTGGGGTCATGATCCCCCAAGAAAGTGGGGTCAGAGCAGGTGGCTCAATAAATGACAACTAACCCAAAAAGAACTAGGCAATCTTTTAAAGGTACCCAATGTAGAGAGCTAAGGCTGCTCAGATATTTTCCAGGAGAAGAATCATTCAGGAGGAATGCACTTCAAGGAATTCATTGGGGAAAAGGGAAAACTGTAAGGAAGGTGTTCTGAGAGAAAAACTGCAGTAACTTGGTCTAATACAGCTTGCTAGCTGAGAGAAATTTACTGATAAGTTCAAGATTGGTATTGAGTCTCAAGACTGGTACTTGATTATTGCTGAACCTAGTTCCAGCTAGGGAGACCAGAGCAAGCTCGGGGGTCCTGAGGAGTCGCTGTTTGAGAACTCTCTAGGAGTTGGTAGGGAGGAACGGCCTCCCTTTCCTGTTGTCGTCCAAGCTCTAAGAACAGGTTCTGTTATTATTTAATTTCTGTGATATTATCTGTGTATGAATGAATGATGCATTTACAGTTTATGATGTAGAAGCTTAGAGGATAGGATAACTTAGTTTGTTTAGTACTGAAATTAAGTTAAATAAAAGACAAACCCTACTTGTGTTTTTCCTCATCTGGAGTGATCCAGATCGTACTCCAGCAAAGGTGGTGAAGTTAGATAAAGGATGTATGATGCAATTATAGAATAAAATGATAGTTTAATTAAGAGAAGGTTTATTTTTATTTTAGTATCAGAAGAAATAGCATTCTGTGTATGGAGAAGGATTAAGGTTAGACACCTAGACTATGAATGACAGATTTAGAATCAAAGAAAGAAGTATATCTTTTTACTGTCAGTAGTATATTTGGTAAATGAACAGTTCCTTTTACAGTATTCATTTTCGAAACCTTTTTATCTACTTGAAACAAAGGAAGAGTATATATATAAAAGTTAAAATATGTAGCATCAGGTTAATTTAGAATGCCATTCATTTCTACAGTTTATTTCTTTTCTGTATAGAATAAAGAATTACTGTATTCTTCTTTCATAACATTCGCACTGTGAGGGAGGATAGACTGTTTTATTTTAGATTTACTTCTAGAGCCAAAATTAATAGCTGTAAGATTTTAATTACACTGCAATGTAAATAACTTCTTCATTTTATCTAACTAAATTATATAACTACTATCCTACCTTTTAGAAACTTAAACAAATACTAACATATAGTTTATAGGTCAATACATAGATAGTATTATTCTTTCTGTTAGATTATAACATACTAGTTTATAACCTAAATAGAATAATATAGAATATTGAAGGGACCGCACATAAAATAGTTAGTATCTTGTATTGAAATCAAAATTATTAAATAATAAACAACTATGCAATGAAAATAAAAAACTATAAATGGTCTTGCTTACCTCAAAGTTTCACCGAAATGTAACCACCTACGAGAAGAAGCGCTACCACCAGCACAAGTAGGAGTAAGTTTTTCATCAGCTGCAAGGAAGATGGTGTTACTACACAGCATCGAATAATGACAGCATAGAGTTTCAGTCACCGGCCCAACAAGGTATAAACCCTAGAGTCGTAATGATTCTCAACCCAAAACAAAACACAGTTCACTGCAAAAACCTATACTACTGCAACTCTGAAATGAAGGACCATGACTCTTAGTGCCAAGACAAATAAGAAGGGGACTATTTACAGTTGTAGGGTTCGGGTTTGAGCGTGCTAAAGTGGTGAAATCCTGGAGAAAGAACCACTGACCTATGCCCAAGCAATGACATTTGGTAACAACACTTCTCTACTGTGCATTTGGACGAGCCCATGAGGAATATAACAAGTAGGAAGACTATCAATAGCAAGTGCAAGTGACAGTTCAGATAGGAGTGTATTAGCAGAGCGGCCAGAGGCCCGAAGGCGACGAAGGAATGTCAAACTAGGGTTTGAGACTACCCTTTTAACCTCCAAACACTTGGCTACGACGAGCCCATGTCGACAATTTAATAATTGGCATGTAGTGGGTAAAAACAATATAGTTTACAGCGAGCAAGTATCCCAATGATTTGTAATCCAAATCATGCGATGGGAATATTCTACAAGGTTCGTGGTACCAAATGTCAACTAACCTGCATATTGTAAAATTTAACCAAGTAAACCTTAGAACGATGAGTAGGATAATATCATAGCGTGGATCTATACCAATGCATGAACTAGAACTTATACTTGTAAAGGAGGCATGTAACAATAGTTTTTAAAGCATAGATTAAGAGTAAACCATAGTTCGTTATGGCACGTTCTATTTTCTTAACCCTTTTGCCTATGCTTGCATAATAGCCTTACCACAAACTATAATAATTATGACAAGGGTTAAGCCTCAATTATTTAAACAAAATATTCTTCAACTTAAAAGTTAGGCCTTTAAACTACTATGACTTGCATTCTATCAATGGTTAATCCATTAAGGCATGCCCTTTTTACATCTATGAAAGGAATTGTATAAAACCTTTTCACGACAAGATATCTATCTTATGAGACTAGCTATAGTTATGTTTTGGTGTATTTTGTTGTGTAAAACCTTAAATGAGTAAACAAAGGTGTTAAGCATTTTAGTAGCTATCAGACTTTAACAATAAGTAACCTTTTGATGATTAATAACACTAGTGTAATCCTCTTCAAGAGCAGCTTGTAATAAAGATGTAATCTCGTCAAACGTCAAAGTTTTGAAAATGGGAACAATAGCACTTAAACTCCTTATCATTATACATTATATTCTTATCACAAGCAGTAACCAAATCCATTTTGATGTAAATATATTTGTGCACAATTTAAACTAGATCCTTGACTTAATAACTCTGCCATTTTTAAAACTGGATGTAAAGAAAGATTTAAGGAATTTTTACACTTGACGACTATGATAGACATTGAAGAGTTCAGTAAGCATTAAGAACTATAAATTTACATCTACCAGAAAGAAGGTAGTTATAGCCATTACTGATAGAACTGAATCACATTCCTTAGAGTCTTAAAAAGAAGGACAATTTAATGATTTTACCTCGATAAGCTTTGGAAATTGATTAGAATTTATATTCTTTACTGAGTTATTATTGTGTGATGAACTTTTATCTGAATGCTTAGAATTAATGACAAGCAGCACCCGAACTTCTTACCTGTAAGTCTGTAAGAACAGGAAAACTTTCTGCGTTAGCTCGAAAGCTAGGTAAACCCAGAATATCCTGTTAGTACCGCCTTGTGGTCACAAAGAAAAATAAGTTATTAAATTGCAAAAGAATTATTCTATAAAGTAAACACAATCAAATAGATAATTCATATAATTGTCGAGCACCCTAAATGCAGATAAATTGTTATCAACACACAGAGCATGCGAGATTTATTGTCAACTCGAAAAAGTCTTTTATTTCAAAGGATAGATGCACAATTTATGCTTAAACACTAGATCATTATAGTTAAACATTTTATCCCTAAACAACCATGTTCATCCCCCAGAACTTATGTAGTCCCACCAATCTTCTAAACACTACAAATTCAAATTCTTCCTACCATGTATCAACAGGAAATGAATTCAGATTCAAATAACAATTGCAGACAGAAAATAAATCCTATTCATATCCCAAAATAAATGATCTGCCTATTCAATTTAATCGCTCTTGAAATCCATACACATAAACTAATTGTAATCTAGAAATTCAATTGCAGCAAATTAAGTTCGGCTACTTTAAAGAATTGAATTGCAGAAATGAAAGTCAACAATTATAACAATAAAATGATTGCAGGGATTCGTGGGACATCAATCTGGAACCGTGAGATGAACAAAGCTGTGTACAACTATTGGCTGAATCGCACAAAGGAAACTTCCTATTCAGTCGACTGTTATCCTGTAGCAATTATCAATCTCAAGAAAACATAATACTGCAATTTCACACATCCTACTGCGGCAAACACAAGCAATATAATCAACAGAACATCACACCATAATTAATTCAGAAATCCTACTTTAACTCAGCAATCTCTGCAGAAGGCGGGTCCGGCCTTCACGCAGAGACGCTGGATGAACAATGTACAGCTCCCTTAAATCAGCAGCAACTCTTTGTATTAAAAGAAAGAATGAGTACAGATTACTTCCACTGTCAATACAAGAATGAATTATCTATTTTCCAACCCCCTGGGTCGAGACATCCTCTCACTTTTATGCATACAAACTATAACAGTCGATCCTCTTACCAAGGGCAGCCATGAAGATCTATGATCTTTAGGCGCCCTGAATAACACTGGTTGTTACAAAACGTGGCATAGTGCAAATATAGAAAATGAGAGAAAGCCGTAGACTGGCCCAAAAGTGGCGATCTTCCCAGACTGCCATGATATTCAAACAACTGTACTAAAGATCCCCCGATCGTAGCACATTCTGGTACAGCTACTTGATACGGCTCTGTCTGGAATGTTGCGTGAAAATCACATGCCTTAATCGATGATTGAAGGATTGAGGATCTTCTTGGATCACGAACGCCCCTTGTCTCAAGACTTATTCAGCTCCCTTTTCATGCAGTCAACTCATCTTGCGCTATCTTCATAAATCACAACATATTAGCACAATTTTGAGAGATAAGCAACCTTAATTGTCACAATCATAAGCATTGATAAGATGAAACAATAATCAGTCTTACCTTATAAATTTAGGGGATAAAGTGAGAAGGGACAGGTCTAATTAGCATGCTGGACGTGTAAAACGAGGGAAGAAGAGGTGATTAAAGATGGTTAAAAAGGGACCAATTGTGGACTCAACATCTCCCCCCAACTACCCTGTTGCATGTCTTCATGCAACAATCTGCATCATTCAGAGTCTGATTCCTGCATTGAGCTCTGCTCGTGGAGGGAAGAGAAATTGTAGGGAAATTCAGGTTCCTCATCTGTCTTCAGAAAACCCCTGTGAATAACCCAGTACTGCCAACATCTTTGCTCCTCTACCCTAGTCAAGGAAAAATCCATGTTGTATGGTTTTACTTGCCACCAAATAAGAGGAAATTTGAATTTTAAACCAAGCCAGTTAACTCCACACTCCTTCATACTCCCTACGTAACCCTTGACTCTAGAGAGTGCATGTTTAAAATTCTTAAAACAATAGGGGTCTCAGTTCCTTAGTGTAGAAGAGGCAGCCTGCCATCTGTGCTTGCTGCCTTCCAATGCAACTTGCTGCTGCCTGGAAATGGATTTGGTACAGGTGGATATTAGCTCTTCCTGCAAGTTCATAATTCGTTGCACCTGGGAAGGACTGGAAAGGAGACTTCTGTACCGTGCCAAGAGAATGCCAGGATTCTGAGGCTCACTACGAATCCATAAATTAGTATGAGCTTCATTGTGGGAAAAGGTTTGAAAAGACCTTTCCCACTGAACATGGTTGCTCACGAAGGAGGCAAAGGCTTTGAGCTGAACATCCCCTGCAAATGGAACAGGATTCGAGTGGCGATCCAAAGGGCAAGCCATCTCGTGCAAGTGTAGTTCACATAGTAAGTTCTGCTCCTCAAACCTACTTCCAAAGAATGTCTCCAAAAAATTCTCTGAGGTTGCGATTTCAAATGACCTCCCTTCCTGTACAGCTTTTAATTTAAACCAGACGAACTGCTCGAAGAGAAATACCGGATAAGAGGAAGAGGGCTTCCTGGTGCCTATGAGTTCTTGAGATAAAGCATACATCTGATCCTTCTCCTTCTGCATGCCCTGAAACTTTCTCAATTCCCTCATTTTGTTCTGCAGCTCCTCTAACTGAACTCTGTGAGCCATACGTTCTTCAGCCCCCTGCTCTTCCAATGCTCTAATAATTCTTCTATGCTCACTTAAAGCAATCATCTTTTTCTGGTTTTCTTCCACCTGATTTTTCCATTTGGTCACTTCCATCCTCAGGGCTGAGACTTCTGCTGTGAGGTTTAAAATTTCCTTTTTGTAATGCTCTTCCTGCTCTGAATCAAAATCAATAAAATTTATGAGAGGTGCTGGTTCTTGTGTGGCAGCAACATCCCCCATATTACCTCCCACAGCTGTATTCATAGCTTGTTGAGACACTGCTTCTTGTGTGACAGTGTCTTCTCCCTGGTCATCCTGCATTTCTGAATCTGATTCTTGTGTTGCTGGTTCTTGTGTAGCAGCAACATCCCCTGGGTTATCTTCCACAGCTGTATTCATAGCTTGTTGAGACACTGGTTCTTGTGTGACAGTGTCTTCTCCCTGGTTATCCTGCATTTCTGAATCTGATTCTTGTGTTGCTGGTTCTTGTGTAGCAGCAACATCTTTTAAACTCTCCTCAGCATCCATCTCCATTACTTTTAGGGGCACTGGTTCTTGTGTGGCAGTGTCTCCCTCCTGCATTTCTGAATTCAATGTTTGTGTTGCTGGTTCTTGTGTAACAGCAACATCTTTGTCCTCCTGCCTCTGAGAATGGATATCTTCCCCATCGTACAATTCTTCCTCAACGAGCTTAGTGTCAAATGAGGCTATTGTCTGTTCATCCTCACTCCACTGTGTATCGGGTATGATATCCATCCCCAGCTCATCTTCTAATTGAAATTCAGAACTCCCTGCTGCAATTCCCAAGGATGTTGGTTCTTGTGTTACAACATCCTGGATTGCTTCTTCATCCTGGATTAGCTCTGTATCCTGGGAACTTTCTAGAGTTACCGTGCAGGTCTCTTCATTAAATTTCAGGGTGTCCTCCATCCCCAGTTCTTCTACCACCTGCTCTGCCATTTGGACAAGTATACTCAGGGTCGCTGGTTCTTGTGTTACAGCCCCCTGTTCCAGTTCATTAATGTCCTGCCCTTGTGGTTCATCTTCTATCATTTCTGCATCGTGGGAGCCTCCTGAGTTCAGAGTGCAATCCTTGTCTCCATCATCATTCCCGATTTCCTCCTTTTTCTCCTCTGTCGCAGGATTGGTGGCAGCTTCAGCAAGGATGATCAAAGATGCAGCATCTTCTTTTTCTGCAGCTTCCTCTGTTGTGGCCTTGGGCTGCTGAGCTGTACAAGTGCGAAGTATGATCTTATGGCCTACCTCCTTGAAAATTTCCCCACAGGAAGGACAAATCACTCGCTCATCTTCCTTACCAGGCTCGGTAGAATTTGATCCCTCCAACTGTTCTGCAGCTTCCACCAATGTATACATTTTCTTCTCTCCTTGTTTCCTACAGGTTTCCTTCCATGTCTCCACTTCCCTACGAAGTACTTGGACTTCCTCCTTTAATAATGTATTTTCTTCCAAAAGTCCTTCAATGCTGGGTTCTGTCTCAACTGGCCTCTGTGGAGCATCCATTGGTCTTGGTACAAGAATCGGGAACTCAACCTGTGCCTCCAAGGTTGTCCATCTTCTTTTGACTGCCTCTATTGCTACAAATGATTTAGTTCTTTTTCTTATGACTGGTGAGGTTATATTGAGTTCCCTAATTAATCTCTTCATTTTCCTTTGAGGTGTTTCCTTTTGTGGAGCTAGCATATCAAGATTCACTGCTGGGGTCACAAGAATATTCTCTTGCTCCTCTGGCCGTTCCTCCACAATTAGGGTTCCTCCTCCCCACTCAGGTGAGGATTCAATAGTGACTGGTTCAATATGTTCTTCAATTTCCCTGGCTCTGCCATATTCAGGTTCAATTGTCGCAGCATTCAATGCTGCTCCAATTTCTCCTTCTGATGCCAGAGCTGCCCTATTGTCTGTGTTTTTCTCAAGATTTTTATCAACACCCTCCCCCAATGGTTTTGCTGGTGCAATGTCATCCCCCCCCCAACTACATTGGGGGGACACCGATCCGCCTGATGTAGTTGAAGATGTGCCTGCTCTACTGGGATACCTAGCACAGGAGCAGGTTCCTGAGGGCGAGTTGTGTGCGCAGCAATGAATTGGTCCCAGGTTATATTGTGCTGGGCGAGGGTTTTTGAAATAATTAATTTTATAAGACCATGGTGGGTTAGGGAAACATGTTGATGTTTAGCACTTTGGACATATGCCGCCATATGACGTAGGGCATGGAGCAGATAATATGGAATGTTCAATAAAATACCATGGCGGAGATGAGAAAGCAATGGTAGATAAGAACTGTAAACAGTTTGGTACCTACCTTCACAGGTGATGTAATTCTTGAGAAAGACAGCAACCTGATCCCATGTCCGCGGCAACGAGGACAGTGCAATTCCTCTTCGTGATGATTGAACTTGCTCCCCTTCTCAGAAAAATTCTTCCCGTGCAAGCGTCATGGAAACTCGTCGTCCAAACCATGCTTTTCCCTCCCGTGGGATAGCAGTAACCTCAGATATAATGGTCTCAGAGACTTCTATCCGCAGCCCCCATACTTCGGAGTGAGTGTCTCAGAGGTTCAAAGCAAATTGCAACACTGCTTCCCGGTTAAATCCGTCCACGTGCTCAAAATATTCAATCCAGCCAGCGGCTTGAAAGATAGCAAAAACCTCAGGATTGGTCCTGAGTTCTTGTGTATTTAAAGGTTCATGACGAGCTGGAAGCCCCATAGTCCTGGATGTAGAGTTACAGAGTCCGAAAATGGAGATTGTAGAGCAGAGGATGCACAGAGCGCTGAGCAGAGATGTTGAGAAAAGATGGTAAATTTGGAAAGTACAGTACAGAGGGAGGTTCGAAATTTTTATGCCAAATTGGGGAAGGTGGCAGTGATAAGTTGTTAGGTTTCACGAGGGAATGGATTAATTAAGCCATAATGATAATACGTATAAAGGTACGACTGATATTATTAAATCGAATCAACACTTAATCACGTGAAAATCAAAGCCATACCTCGTGTGACTATGCGTTGGATAGCCTGCGGAGAATGATGAAAGGTGTAATCGCTGACACTGCAAAGCCGATCTCGTACGCAGGCATTAATTTGCTCATAATGACGCGGATAACGCCATAATGCCTTCTGCCATTGAAACAAAAACCATAGCGTCGCCGCGATGATGCCAAGTTGGCCGGCACAAGTAGGATAAATCAGGGCCATATCTAGTAGTGGAAGCAATTTTCTTTCGTTACTCAGGAGTTACCGCTGCAGATTGGAAAAAAAAAGACTCTACTGCTGGAAATGGCCGCAAAATAGAGCGGAAGTGCAGTTGCCAAGAATAAGATTGCGGCCAACGAAAAAAAATGGTGCAGCTGCCCAAGGTGGTTCACGGTGTCGGGAAAATATTGGCGGACACAGGAGCAATCACGGCTGCGGAAGAAAAAGTTTGATGGTCCTCGGAAAATATGGCACAGCCACCGGGAAATTGTGTACAGTCACCGGGAAAGTATGTTCAGTCGCTGGGAAGTTATGTTCTTCCGCCGGGAAAGATGTTTCACGGCTGCCGGAAAAAGGATTATTCGGGTCATCGGGAAAAGGGTCACGACTGCCGGAAGATATATTGCAGCCGCTGGGAATTTATATTCAGCCGCTGGGAAATTATGTTCAGGCGCCAGGAAATTATGTTCAGCCGCCGGGAAATTATGTTCAGCCGCCGGGAAATTGTGTTCAGCCGCCGGGAAATTATGTTCAGCCGCTGGGAAATTGTGTTCAGCCGCCGGGAAATTTTATTTTCAGGGAGAAAAAAGAAAAATTATTTATGTACAGCGATTCAAAGTGTGATTTACAGTTCAAGAGTTGGCAGAGGCAGGGAGAAGCTCTTGCCCTGGTGTCAGCTGATACTCTGGATCAGCGGCGATTTGCGAAATGAATGCATCTTTCGAAATAGGTTTACGATACAGTCGCAGTCTGTGGCCATTAGCAAGTAATGGTAGTCGATTGTCGTCAATGGTCACCAGACGGACAGTGCCGTTGTCAAAGACCCTGTCAACCAAATATGGACCTAGACACCTTGTACACAATTTACCTTTAAAATCCTTTTTGAATCTGGAGTCATAGAGTAACGCCCAGTCTCCTTCGCTGAAGACTTTCTTTTTAATAAATCGGTCATGCCAATTAGATCTTTGTTGCTGAAGCAACACAGTCTGGTCCACTGCAGCCAACCGCTTCTCATCTAATTCATTTAATTGATTCAATCTTCGCTTCTGGGCCTCTGTTACATCCAGATTCATTTTGGTGGTTGTCCTCAAGGTTTTAATCTCAAACTCAATTGGAAAGATGGCACTCTTTCCATACACTAAATCATATGGGGAGAAACCTGTGGTGTCGCGCCAAGTCGTGCGATATGCCCATAGTGCTTCCGGAAGCCTGTCAGCCCAATCCTTTCGATGGCTGTTAACTGTTTTAGTAAGGATGTTCTCAATAACCTTATTGGTACTTTCCACCCGACCATTGGCTTAGGGGTGGTAAGGTGAAGACACCCTGTGCTGCACATGATATTTCCGGAGCAGGGATTCAAATTGGTTTGACATGAACTGCGGCCCCCCATCGGTAACTACTTCTTTTGGTACCCCGAAACGGGTAAAGATCTCAATGTACAGAAAATAAATCACTGCCTGGTCATTAGCCTTGGCCAAAGCTACAGCCTCCACCCACTTGGTCATATAATCAGTACAAATCAGTATGTAGACCTTCTGTCTGGAAGGAGGACTGATAGGGCCAATAAAATCCAGTGCCCATCTATCAAATGGTTCAGCTACAAGTTGAGCCTGTAGGGGCATCTGATCTATTTTATTCGGTTGGCCCATCCTTTGGCAGCTGTCACAGGACTGGACATACCTTTTAGCATCCCTAAACACAGTCGGCGTAGTAGCCCATCCGCAGTTCTTTATTCCCTGTTCTTTTATCTGCAAAGTGCCCTCCACACGGCCCCTCATGACATGATTTTAATATAGGAAAGATCTCATCTTCTCTTACACATCTCCTAATCTCAAGATCGGGCCCTGTGTAGAAGAGATGACCATTTAACCAACAAAACTTGGCACTCCGCTGGATAATTTTTCTTTTTTCTCGTTTTGACATATATGGCGGAAGCTTTCTTGCAACCAAATAGTTAGCGATGTCTGCATACCATGGAGAATGAGCTGAAAGTGCAAATAGATGTTCATCTAGGAAAGCATCCTCAACAGGCAAACTGTCATCAATGTTAGTAAATCGGGATAAAAAGTCAGCAACAACATTTTCCTTCCCAGGTTTATCTATAATGGTGATATCAAATTCTTGCAACAACAAAAGCCATCTGGTTACTCTGGCATTGGTAATAGGTTTATTCATTAAGTATTTAATAGCAGAGTGGTCAGTGTACACAAATGTAGGATACCGGATGATATAATGTCGAAATTTATTGATAGAGTAAACAATAGCTAGGAACTTTTTTTCAGTAACAGTATAATTAAGTTCAGCAGGGGATAGGTTTTTGCTAACATAGTAAATGGCATAAGGTACTTGGCCATCCTGCTGTCCTAATACTGCTCCAATGGCAGTGTCGGAAGCGTCTGAAGAAATATAGAAGGGCAGGGTCCAATTAGGTCCCCTTAAGATGGGGGCTGTGGATAGCTTCTCTTTAAGCACATCAAATGCTGTTTGGCATGCTCTATTCCACACAAACTGTGCATCCTTCGTTAACAGAGAGAACAAGGGAGAGGCCAGTTTGGAGAAATTTTCTATAAACCTTCGATAGTACCCTACATGTCCCAGAAAGCTTCTCACCTCTTTTTGAGTGGAAGGGGTAGGTATATTCTTTATCACTTTGATTTTTGAAGGGTCTACCTGAATGCCATTGGCAGAGATAAAATGCCCTAATACCACCCCCTCGCTCATCATCATGTGGCACTTTTCAGTGCTTAATGAGAGCTGAGTCTGCTCACAGCGAATTAAAACCTTCTTTAAATTCTCCAGTGCTTCGTCAAAGTCCCTGCCATAGGGAGTAAAATCATCCATGAAGATTTCCATACTATCATTGACTAATTCAGAGAATATGCCAATCAAATCTCTTTGGAACGTTGCTGGTGCGTTACATAATCCAAAGGGAAGCACTCAGTAGGCAAACGTTTCCCAGGGACAGGTGAAGGTGGTTTTATCCTGATCCTCAGAAGCAATCTGGATTTGGTTGTACCCACTAAAGCCATCTAGGAAGGAGAAAAACTTCTTCCCAGATAGGGTATCAAGTACTTGGTCAATGAAGGGCAAAGGGAAATGATCCTTTTGAGTTGCTTTGTTCAATTCCCTGTAATCAACACAGACCCTCCATTTCCCATTTTTCTTGGGTACAATCACGAGTGGAGAGACCCACTCACTATCTGAAATAGGATATATAAATCCTGCCTCCAAAAGTTTCTGGATTTCCTCCTTCACTATATGCCTCAGCTTGGGGTTCATGCGTCATTGGGGTTGACACACAGGCCGGGAGTCACTTTTAATATAAATGTGATGGGTGCACAGACTAGAGGGAATACCCCTCATCTCTGTATACTCCCAGGAAAACGCCCCCTTGTGTTCTTTCAAGAGGCTGATCAGGCGTTTTTGTTCTTCTAAGGAGAGACTAGGATTGATATTCAAAGTTCTTCCAGGCTCTACCTCAACAGGACTACTCTCTGAATTCTTCACAACCGGGATTATATTTGTGTCACCCACTAAGGCTTCTTCCGTAAGATTTTCTTGTTCTTCCTTGCCCAAGGTGGTGTTCAGAATTTGATAGACCTCTCTATTCACTGAAGCGGGTTCACTGATGAAATTGCTAATAGTGTCATCTTCTGTCTCATTTTTAAAACTTAAGGCCTTCCCTATAGTCAATAATGGCTGAACATCCTCCTCCTCCTCCTGCTCTATCCAAAGGGAAGCTTCAGCCTCTAGACTTGGCCGAGCTGGAGGGTAAAGGGTGAGATTTTTAGTATCCATACCATCTGATATAGTCATGGATCCCGATCGATAGCTGATGCAAGCATCAGCTGTGGCCAACCAAGGTCTCCCCAGGATCAATGGGTGTCCCCCTAGCTTCGATTTTGGTTGTAATACCAAAAATTCAGCTGGGTACTCCCATGAATCTACTGAGATGACAAGGTCGTCCAGAATCCCTTCGAGTCTGATGGTGGATCTGTCTGCTAATTCCAAAATAGTAGGGGTCGGTCTAAGGTTAGTGAGCCCAAGCTTCTTTACAGTCTCTATTGTGATAACGTTGATTGCTGCTCCTAGATCCACTAGTACGTTGGGTATTTGTGTCTGTCCTATCTGTACACTAACGGTAGGATTGCCAGGGTCATCATATTTAGCCACAGGGACTTTTCCTGTCATCAAGGCAGATAAGTTTCCTATGACGTGTACCGTGGGCGGATCCCTAGGTTTCCTTCCTGCTCTCTTAGTGCACAGGTCCCGCATTGTTCTAGCGTAAATAGGGACATCTTGAAGAGCTTGAAGAAGGGGGATTTTGACATAAAGGTTCCTTAACTCTTCGAGGAGGTTAAACTGAGATTGCCCCCCCCGTTCTAGGTAGCATTAGTCTTTCGGGGTATGGTGGTTGCTTAACCAACTGGGAAGGCTGTGTATTATCAAATTTATCATTGGATGTTTCAGCCATCCCTTCTAAGGGATGTTCAACATCTTCAATGATAGGAGCTGTGTCAAATGGATGCTACGAATTCCCTGTTTCTTTATGCACAGAGGGTGAAACATCCTCTGTGATTACAGGCTCTACAATTTTCCCAGATCGTAAATGAATTTCGTTGCAGGGTACAGGGGAAAGAGAGTAGGCTGGCATATTGACAGTCTCCAATTGATGGATTGCTTTATTATTCAGGTTGGGGTTAGGTTGGGTAGGCAGCTGAGGTCGAATCGGGACAGAATTGTTCTGCAGCTGCAGCTGCGACTGCTGAGGTGGGTATTGAGGATATGGAGGAAATCGAGGGAATTGGGGAAACTGAGGAGAATATGGCGGCTTTTGAGGTGGAGGTGGTTGAGGAAACTGGTTCCCAGGATGGAAATTCCTCCATCGAGGAGACCACGACGTAGGTTGATGTGGTGGCTATGTCCACGGACTCCATGAGTTATAGTTTTGCATTGCAGGTTGGGAGGAGTTCCACTGAGTATAATTTGAAGGGAATTGCATATTCACATTTTGCATATTATTATTCCAATTTCCCATATTATTAAAAAATGGAAACGAGTCTGGGGACATACCTTGATTTCGAGGCTGCCACGGTTTCTTCTGCGCAATAAAGTAGGCTGCTTCCACATCCGAGTTTGATGCCTACAGAACGGCCTTTACTTGAGGAAGTGCGGGGCATTCCTTCATGTCGTGGTTCAGCTCACACAGCTGACATACGTTTACTTTGTCAAGCGGGAATTCTCTTACTGGATGATTATTTCTACATCGGGGGCAGAACACACCTAATGTGAGATCCTCCACTGCTTGTTTTTGTTTTGCTTTCAGGACGTCGATTTCCGAGGACATAGAGCTCATCATTTCTGTTTTGAAATTTTCAAGGAGGTTTCCTATCTCTGCATGGGTGGCGCCTCCATTAGATGATTTCTGGGTTCTATCGAAGACGTCACATTCTAGCTTATCTCATTTGTCCCGCTTGTTGTTCCTGGACGACCCCCTGGAGTATCTCTTGCATAGTTCCATAATTTTGTCAAAAGGTTCCTTGGAGATATCTCCCTTACCAAGTAGATTTAACATATCTAAACAATCATCCCTTATCCCACGGAGCAAAATTATCTTGAGTACGTCCAACCCCATATTCGTCTGCCCAGCTCTCTACACATTGTACAGCAGTCTTTCCACGAAATCCTCCAAAATTTCATCCTCCTTCTGCACCATTTTAAATAATTCCTCTCTATTGTCCTTGGTGTTACAATATTCCTGATATTTTTCCAGGAACACTTGTTTCATTGTATCCCAATTAGCAACGGTTCCTCCCCCAAGGCTCATGAACCAGCGTAATGCATTGTCCTTCAGGGTAGCAGGAAAAAGTTTTAACTTTTGGGCATCAGTGATATAATTGTAGCTGCGACAAAGAATATCGAATTCAAAAAGGAATTGGTCTGGGTCTTCTGCCGCCTTTCCATGGAAACGAGGTAACACCGATGGTGAGATATTCTTCATAGGAGCTGCCCCATCTGGTTGTTGAATCGAAAATTGCAATGTAGCCACCGTTCCTTCTGGCAGGGAACGATTCCCATGATGATATTTTTCTCCCATCACTTCTTCCTCGTTGGCCCCGTGTCAGTTACTCATCTCCTCTGCTGTTTCATCCTCTTCACTTCTTCCTGTGTTCTTTTCTTCATCCTTCTCCTGTTCCTCATTCTTTTCCTTGTTTCTCCACTGACCCTCGAACCTCTGGTGGTACTGATCCCACTCTTCCTTAGTTACAAGCCTCTCGTTGATGTGATAGTCGGGACCTCTACCAGCAGGTCCCGTGGTAACAGCTGTGTCTTCATCTACAGGGATGGCTGAGGAAGTCGCAGCTGCTTGTATGTTCTCCACCGTGGATCCCGACGCTGGCACCCCGGGATCGGCAGGGTTTCTTCTGATAGGAGTGTCTTGAATACGAGCCCTAGTGGATGAATCAGTTCTGTCAACAAGGTCGTCGATGAACGTCCTTCTGCCCAATGGTGCTCCTCGACCGCGACCCGAGCCACCTACACTGTTAGTATCTTGTGGGGTTTTAGGAGTTGGGAGTTGATCGCATTTTACCCTTCTCGTATTCATGCAACCCAAATCATTTCATCAAAGAGAATAAAAAGAGACTGACTAGAAACAATTACCAAATGCAACTAATGCTAGTGTTTAATTTTTTTATCCTTCCCCGGCAACGGCGCCAAAATGTCAAGCACCCTAATGCAGATAAATTGTTATCCACACACAGAGCATGCGATATTTATTGTCAACCCGAGAAAGCCTTTTATTTCAAAGGATAGATGCACAATTTATGCTTAAACACTAGATCATTATAGTTAAACATTTTATCCCTAAACAACCATGTTCATCCCCCAGAACTTATGTAGTCCCACCAATATTCTAAACACTACAAATTCAAATTCTTCCTACCATGTATCAACAGGAAATGAATTCAGATTCAAATAACAATTGCAGACAGAAAATAAATCCTATTCATATCCCAAAATAAATGATCTGCCTATTCAATTTAATCGCTCTTGAAATCCATACACATAAACTAATTGTAATCTAGAAATTCAATTGCAGCAAATTAAGTTCGGCTACTTTAAAGAATTGAATTGCAGAAATGAAAGTCAACAATTATAACAATAAAATGATTGCAGGGATTCGTGGGACATCAATCTGGAACCGTGAGATGAACAAAGCTATGTACAGCTATTCGTTGAATCGCACAAAGGAAACTTCCTATTCAATCGACTGTTATCCTATAGCAATTATCAATCTCAAGAAAACATAATACTGCAATTTCACACATCCTACTGCGGCGCACACAAGCAATATAATCAACAGAACATCACACCATAATTAATTCAGAAATCCTACTTTAACTCAGCAATCTCTACAGAAGGCGGGCCCATCCTTCACGCAGAGACGCTAGATGAACAATGCACAGCTCCCTTAAATCAGCAGCAACTCTTTGTATTAAAAGAAAGAATGAGTACAGATTACTTCCACTGTTAATACAAGAATGAATTATCTATTTTCCAACCCCCTGGGTCGAGACATCCTCTCACTTTTATGCATACAAACTATAACAACCGATCCTATTACCAAGGGCAGCCATGAAGATCTATGATCTTCAGGCACCTCGAATAACACTGGTTGTTACAAAACGTGGCATAGTGCAATTATAGAAAATGAGAGAAAGCCGTAGACTGGCCCAGAAGTGGCAATCTTCCCAGACCGCCATGATATTCGAACAGTTGTACTAAAGATCCCCCGATCGTAGCACATTCTGGTACAGCTACTTGATACAGCTCTGTCTGGAATGTTGCATGAAAATCACATGCCTTAATCGATGATTGAAGGATTGAGGATCTTCTTGGATCACGAACGCCCCTTGTCTCAAGACTTGTTCAGCTCCCTTTTCCTGCAGTCAACTCATCTTGCGCTATCTTCATAAATCACAACATATTAGCACAATTTCGAGAAATAAACAGCCTTAATTGTCACAATCATAAGCATTGATAAGATGAAACAATAATCAGTCTTACCTTATAAATTTAGGGGATAAAGTGAGAAGGGACAGGTCTGATTAGCATGCTGAACGTGTAAAATGAGGGAAGAAAAGGTGATTAAAGATGGTTAAAAAGGGACCAATTGTGGACTCAACAATAATGAATTCATTAACATATAACTAATTAAACAATTAGTTGACTGCATTTATGAAAATTATCTGTATTTTAAAAATTTTAAATTTTTCGGAATATTTGGAGTTTTGATATGTGGTTCAGAGCACAAGGTTCAAACACTAGGCCTTGATGCAGCCCAACTAGCTTTCATAGAACAGTAAAGTAAAATAATATACTAACATATATTTTGTTTTATGTTAAGAACAAAAAATTTCCTTTTTCTGAAGTTTAACAGGTAGGTATGGAAAAACTAGGAGAGTATGCATAGGAGGAGTCTCTAGACACAAAAACAAGACAATTGCCCAGAGAACCTATATTAGAAGAGGTGACTGCCAACTCTTCAGATCTGTTACAGACTGTAAAAGATTTGAAGACTGAAATGGAATCAGCCAAGAGGGAGAATGAGCGGATTTTGAAGGCTCGGGAAGAATTGAACCAAATTTTAATAGAAAAGTTCCAAACTGAAGGAAGGAGCAGAAGATCAGAATCTGAAGATTTCAGTCATCAAAGAAAATCCAAAAAGATAAAGCTGGAAAAAACTGAAAGTAGTTCATCATCTGAAGGGTTCGGTGAACGACAAAGTTACCATACTACTAGTAACAGTAGTGAGGCTGATTTGTATGATAGAAAGAAGAAATACAGACCATATGAGGAAATTTCAGGGGAGTTTAAAAAGATAAAGCCCCCAACTTTTAATGGAGAGACTGAAAAAGGGGAGGAAGCAGAGTCCTGGTTGTCCAGGATGAGGAAATATTTTCATATATATAATTACTCTAATCAGCTAAAGGCAAGGATGGCAATATATAACCTCTTTGGAAAAGCTGATTTATGGTGGCAAGATCTGAAGAGAGTCAAGGGTATCAGAGAAAAATAAGTTAATTGTAGTACATTTAAAAGGTATTTCAAGAAGAAATTTTTGTCCAAGCAATATTACGAAGAAAGAGCTAAAGAGTTTTATGAATTGAAGTTAGGTTCAATGACTATGAAGGATTTGAACAGTAAATTCTTAAGCTTGCTTAGGTATGTACCTTACCTAGTAGACAAGAAACCTAAAGTGCAACGGTTTCTCAATTGTCTATCGTATCATATTAAGGACAGAATTGAGTATGATAACCCGAAGAATCTGGAGGTAGCCATGAGGAAGGCTAATTTTTGTTTTGAGCAGAACCAGAAGAAAGAAGGCTTAGCCAACTAGAAGGCTAAGAAAAATAACAATCAGCCTGTGTTTAAGAAGAAGGAATTTATACCCCATAGGAATTTCAAGAATAATAAGACTAAAAATTATTCTAACAACAAGAATTTCCAGGGAAACAGAAATGGTACTTCTAATAATTCAAATAATTTTAAGGGCAAGGAAGCTGCAAATAACCATGGAAATTTTACCAAGAGTTTTGAACGTAAGGAGCCTGTTAAGTGCTGGGAATGTAATGGCCCGTACTATGCCTCGATCTTCCCAAACCGGAAAAAGACAGTCAACAATATTCATACTGTGCAGGAGGAGATGACCGTTGGAGAACTAACGAGGACTATGCCCAGAATTAATGCAGCTTTGGAGAACCGCCAAGCTGACTATCATACTTCCATGGTGGAAGTAGAATGTATGATTAATCAAACCCCTGTAACCATTTTAATCGATCCAGGAGCTAGTCTTAGTTACATTGCACCTCAAATAGTGGAAAAATGTAAGTTGTCTGTAGATAAGTTTGAGAATTCCTAGTTAGTTCAATTAGCCACTGGGGCAAAAAGAAAAGTAACATGTTTTGTGAAAGAATGTCCTTTACTTATGGATGAATTTAAAACTACAATTAAGCTTAATGTTTTGCCACTTGGCTCATATGATTTATTGATTGGCATGGACTGGTTAGAGCAGCATAAGGTAGTTTTAAATTGTTACGATAAAACTTTCACATGTTTAAATAGTGATGAACAACCAATAAAGGTTAAAGGTATTCCCAGAAAAACTATAATCAGACAGATTTTTGCTTTACAACTTAAAAGGGCTGTTAGAAAAGGATGTAAAGCCTATGCAGTAACTATTACAGATGAGGAAGGTAAAACTAAAATAGATAAGTTAAAACTAGAAGATATTCCTGTTTTAAAAGAATATACTAACTTATTCCCAGAAGAAATTTCAGGATTACCTTCAAAGAGGGAATTGGATTTCACTATTGAGCTGGTACCGGGTGTGGTACCTAGCTCAAAAGCTCCGTATTGAATGAATATTTTAGAACTTAATGAGCTAAAATCACAACTAAAAGAGTTAATAGATAAGAAGTACATTCGACCGAGTGTGTCTCCTTGGGGAGCACCGGTCATCTTTGTCAAAAAGAAAGACGAAACTATGCGACTATGCATAGACTACCGTTAGCTAAATGAGATGACTATTAAAAACAGATATCTGTTGCCCCACATAGATGATCTGTTTGATCAACTACGTGGAGCCACGGTGTTCTCAAAGATAGACTTGAGGTCAGGATATCATCAAGTAAGAATTAAGGATGAAGATATCTTCAAGACAGCCTTTAGAACAAGATATGGACGCTACGAGTTTGTCGTAATGCCATTTGGGCTGACTAACACCCCAGTTGTCTTTATGTGCTTAATGAATAATATAATGCATAAATACTTAGATAAATTTGTGGTCGTGTTTATCGATGACATCTTATTTTACTCTAAAACGGAAGAAGAACATAAAGAACACCTAAATATAGTTTTACAAGAGTTGCGAGAACAACAACTCTTCGCGAAATTTAGTAAGTGTGACTTCTTTAAGGATGAAATTCAGTACTTAGGTCACGTAGTGACTAAGGAAGGAATTTCAGTAGATCCAGAAAATATTCGGGCAATCGAAGATTGGCCAGTTCCTAAATATGTAACGGATGTTAGGTCGTTCATGGGAATTACCGGTTATTACCGGAGATTCATTGAAGGCTTTTCAAAAATAGCGAATCCGATCACTTCCTTGCAAAAGAAAGGCAAGAAATTTGATTGGAACTCAAAATGTGAAGAAAGTTTTAAGAAGTTAAAAACCTTATTGACTAGTGCACCTATTCTAAGAATAGCAGATCCTAATAAGGACTTCGTAGTATGCACTGATGCCTGTAATGATGGCTTAGGTGGTGTTCTAATTCAAGACGGGCATGTCATTGCCTATGAGTCCAGGAAGTTAAAAATTCACGAAAATAATTACGCAACTTATGATCTAGAACTTGCGGCTGTTATACACGCCTTAAAAATGTGGCGACATCATTTAATAGGAAGGAAATTTATTCTAATGACTGATAATAAAGGACTAAAATATCTTCTAGATCAGCTTAATTTAAATGCTAGACAAGCAAGGTGGTTAGCCTTCTTGAGTGAATATGATTTTGAAATCCAACACATAAAGTGTAAGGAAAATAAGGTGGCTGATGCATTAAGCAGAAACACAAAGCTGAACTTTACAGCAGCAATCAACACTTATGCTTCCAATTTAAATGAACAACTTAAAGAAGGGGTAAAACAAGATGAAATTTATCATAAATTGCAAATTACAGCTAAGGAAGAACCTACAGAAAGCTTAATAAAAGGTTATAGTTTAAATGAAAATGGATTTTTATTATTTAAAGATAAACTGTATGTGCCTAATGTGCCTAAGGTTAAGTTGTTAATTCTGGACGAAGTCCATAAAACACCATATTCAGGACACCCAGGTTATCAAAAGAATGTAACCATGCTAAGAAAAGAATATTTTTGGCCAAACATGAAATCTGAGGTAGCTGAATACATTGCTAGGTGTTTAGACTGCCAACAGGTGAAAACCGAACATCAACATCCAGCTGGGTTGCTACAACCTTTACCTATTCCTAGCTGAAAATGGGAAGTGATTAGCTTAGATTTTATTACTGGACTACCCAAAAATCAGAATCAAAATGACTCTATTATGGTAGTGGTAGATAAATTAAGCAAAGCAGCACATTTCATTCCTGTTAAAACTACTTACAAGGCTTCCAATATAGCTAATATATTCTTAAAGCAGATTTTTCTGTTTCATGGAGTACTAAAAGTGATAATTTCAGACAAAGATCCTAAATTCACAGGAAATTTTTGGAAATCCTTGTTTAAAGGATTAAATACAACATTGAATTTCAGTACCTCCTTCCATCCTCAAACAGATGGACAGACTAAAAAGTGAATCAGGTGCTGGAGGATTTATTAAGGATGTATGTGGAAGATCATCCAGGTAAGTGGGAAGACTACTTACATCTAGCAGAGTTTGCATATAATAATAACTATCAGTCATCAACTAAATTTAGTCCATTTGAAATTTTGTATAGACGTAAATGCAACACTCCTATCTCTTGGAATAATCCAGTAGATAGATTGGTGTTAGGACCAGAATTATTGAAGGAAATGGAGGAAATTGTGAAACAAGTGTAGGAAAATTTGAAGGTGGCACATGATCGGCAAAAGAGCCAAGCAGACTTGAAAAGAACTCCCAAGGAATTCCAGGTAGGTGAGAATGTGTTTATAAAGATAAGGCCAAATAAAATCTCTCTAAGACTGGGGAGTTGTGCAAAGCTAGCACCACGTTACTGTGGTCCATTCAAAATTTTGTCTAGGATTGGTCAAGCTGCATACCAGCTAGCATTACCACCTAACTTGAAAGTACATAATGTTTTTCATATCTCTGTTTTTAAGAAGTATGTTCATGATGCTACTCATGTGGTTGATTGGAATGTTGTACAGGTGGAACCAGAAGGAGAAATTCTGGTGGAACTAGACTGTATCCTTGGGAGGAGGGAAATTACACTGCGGAACCGCACCATTGGACAGGTGAAGGTGCAATGGAAGCACCTTAGTCCTGAAGAGGCCACCTGGGAACTGGAAAGTAAGATGCGGGAGGCATACCCTAATCTGTTCCAGGGGACTGCAGAGGATGAATAATAAGTAACATCGAGGATGATGTTACATTTTAAGGGGGTGTGTATGTCACATACCCCAATTTTGTAAAATAATGTTAATTTTTTTAATTTGATTTTCTAAGACATTATGTTAAATTTAATGCTAAGTAGGAACTGATGACTCAGCATAGTCAAAAGAAGTGGAATGTAATTCTGAATATTTTATTTTTAATAAATAAAAGTGGAGACAATAGCTTGGGAGAGCTGTTAATAAGAGTGTTACTGGTCAAACTGGTGGAAGGAACTAGGTGGAGAGCAAAATACAAGTGGCATCATCCTCAAACACTTCCTATGTTGCAGGTGGCCACTTCCCTATATTTGGGGTCATGATCCCCCAAGAAAGTGGGATCAGAGCAGGTGGCTCAATAAATGATAACTAACCCAAAAAGACCTAGGCAATATTTTAAAAGTACCCAATGTAAAGAGCTGAGGCTGCTCAGATATTTTCCAGGAGAAGAATCATTCAGGAGGAATGCACTTCAAGGAATTCATTGGGGAAAAGGGAAAACTGTAAGGAAGGTGTTCTGAGAGAAAAACTACAGTAACTTGGTCTGATACAACTTGTTAGCTGAGAAAAATTTACTGATAAGTTCAGGATTCGTATTGAGTCTCAAGACTAGTACTTGATTATTACTGCACCGAGTTCTAGCCAGGGAGACCAGAGTAAGCTTGGGGGTCCTGAGGAGTCGTTGTTTGAGCGCTCTCCAGGAGTTAGTAGGGAGGAACGACCTCCCATTACTGTTGTCGTCCAAGCTCTAAGAACAGGTTCTGTTATTATTTAATTTCTGTGATATTATCTATGTATGAATGAATGATGCATTTACAGTTTATGATGTAGAAGCTTAGAGGATAGGATAACTTAGTTTGTTTAGTAATGAAATTATGTTAAATAAAAGACAAACCCTAGCAATTGAAAATTAAATAATATTACAGGGTAAAAACCCATTTGCATTAACGAGCAGGAAATAACCAACAGAGAATTAAAATGCTCGAGTCACAGAGCTTAACCAACCATTATACAACATAAACAATAACCCAACAAATTACTGAATTGTATTATAAATAAAAGATGCTCTTTTCTTTAAAGAAACAATAAATACTTATTATATATTTTCAAGTTAGGGTCGAACCCTACTAGCATTAAAATATACAACAAAGATCATAAACGCAAAGAGTCTAACTCTTTAATGCCTCTTGGCCTTAAACAAAATCCACAGAGTGAGGCTTTTATAGCCTTTCCATCATTTACATTTATATATACACATTAATCAAAACAAAACTAAATTTTACAGTCACAGCCTAAGCCGGAGACCTTGCATCAAGTAAGGGGTTAACTTCAACAAACAAATAGCGAACCGGTCAACCCACTTAAACCAAAACCGCAAGGGTTGCAGGCCACGACAACCAACCCACAACTGTCCCAAAAGGAACCAAACAAGGAGGATTTTCTATGGATATCCAGGGCTTACCGTGAACCAACAAATCGCCACAGCCTCCAACTAGCTACGCAGAGAGAGAGAGACAGGTTTGTACTTGTGAATCATCACACATTTTGCTGTTAATATCTTGTATTGAAATCAAAATTATTAAATAATAAACAACTATGTCATGAAAATAAAAAACTGTAAATGGTGTTGCTTACCTCAAAGTTTCACCGAAATGTAACCACCTGCGAGAAGAGGTGCTACCACCAACACAAGTAGGAGTAAGTTTTTCATCAGCTGCAAGGAAGACGTTGTTGCTACACAGCATTGACTAATGATAGCAGAGAGTTTCAGTCACTGGCCCGACAAGGTATAAAACCTAGAGCCGTAATGATTCTCAACCAAAAACAAAACACAATTCACTGCGAAAACCTATACTACAACAACTCTGAAATGAAGGACCACGACTCTTAGTGCCAAGCCAAATAAGAAGGGGACTATTTACAGTTGAAGGGTTCAGGTTTGAGCATGCTAAAGTGGTGAAATCCTGGAGAAAGAACCACTGACCTATGCCCAAGCAACGAAATTTGGTAACATCACTTCTCTACTGTGCATTTGGACGAGCCCACGAGGAATATAACAAGCAGGAAGACTATCAACAACAAGTGCAAGCGACAGTGCAAACATGAGTGTATTAGCAGAGCGGCCGGAGGCCCAAAGGCAACGAAGGAATGTCAAACTAGGGTTCGAGACTACCCTTTTAACCTCCAAACACTTGGCTACGACGAGCCCACATCGACAATTTAATAATTGGCATGCAGTGGGTAAAAACAATATAGTTTACAGCGAGCAAGTATCCCAATGATTTGTAATCCAAATCATGCAATGGGAAGACTCTACAAGGTTCGTGGTACCAAATGTCAACTAACCTACATATTGTAAAATTTAACCAAGTAAACCTTAGAACGATGAGTAGGATAATATCATAGCGTGGATCTATACCAATGCATGACCTAGAACTTATACTTGTAAAGGAGGCATGTAACAATAGTTTTTAAAGCATAGATTAAGAGTAAACCATAGTTTGTTATGGTGTGTTCTATTTTCTTAACCCTTTTTCCTATGCTTGCATAATAGCCTTACAACAAACTATAATAATTATGACAAGGGTTAAGCCTCAATTCTTTAAACAAAATATTCTTCAACTTAAAAGTTAGGCCTTTAAACTACTATGACTTGGATTCTATCAATGGTTAATCCATTAAGGCATGCCCTTTTTACATCTATGAAAGCAATTGTATAAAACTTGTTCATGACAAGATATCTAACTTATGAGACTAGCTATAGTTATGTTTTGGTGTATTTTGTTGTGTAAAACCTTAAATGAGTAAACAAAGGTGTTAAGCATTTTAGTAGCTATCAGACTTTAACAATAAGTAACCTTTTTATGATTAATAACACTAGTTTAATCCTCTTCAAGAACATCTTGTAATAAAGATGTAATCCTGTCAAACGTCAAAGTTTTGAAAATGGGAACAATAGTACTTAAACTCCTTATCATTATACATTATATTCTTATCACAAGCAGTAACCAAATCCATTTTGATGTAAATGTATTTGTGCACAATTTAAACTAGATCCTTGATTTAATAACTCTGCCATTCTTAAAACTGCTTGTAAAGAAAGATTTAAGGCATTTTTACACTTGACGACTATGATAGACATCAAAGAGTTCAGTAAGCATTAAGAACTATAAATTTACATCTACCAGAAAGAAGGCAGTTATAGCCATTACTGATAGAACTGAATCGCATTCCTTAGAGTCTTAAAAAGAAGGACAGTTTAATGATTTTACCTCGATAAGCTTTGGAAATTGATTAGCATTTATATTCTTTACTGAGTTATTATTGTGCGACGAACTTTTATTTGAATGCTTAGAATTAATGACAAGTAGCACCCGAACTTCTTACTTGTAAGTCTGTAAGAACAGGAAAACTTTCTGCGTTAGCTCGAAAACTAAGTAAGCCCAGAATATCCTGTCAGTTCTGCCTTGTGGTCGCAAAGAAAAATAAGTTATTAAACTGCGAAAGAATTATTCTATAAAGTAAACATAATCAAATAGATAATTCAGATAATGAATTCATTAACATATAACTAATTAAACAATTAGTTGACTGCATTTATGAAAATTATCTGTCTTTTAAAAATTTTAAATTTTTCGGAAAATTTGGGGTTTTGACAAGTGGCATATCACAGTGAGACACTGTCTAAAAATATCCCACTTATGACAAAGAGATGTATTCCATTGTACAGGCTTGCCGACAATGGAAGCATTACATTTTGGGGAAGGAAACGATCATCCACACAGACCACCAACCCTACAGTTCATTTAGACATAAGGGAAGTTACAGAACGATCACCATCAAAAGTGGTCCACATATCTACAACAGTTTCATTTGAACATCAAGTACAAGAAGGAAAGCGCCAATAATGTTGCAGATTGCCTTAGCCAACCACCAATCGTGGCAATAATGACCATGCTCAACTCTTGTGGGCATGGAACTTCTGATTGGCTGCTTCTCTACAAGAGCGATCCAAAATTCAACCACACATACGAGACACTCTTGGAGGGAAACCAAGTTCCAAAATTTCACCTCCAGGATGTACTATTGTGTCAGATGGGACACCTTTGTGTTCCTTCAAGCGAGCGTGCTAAGATGATTTGGGAAGCGCACTATAGTTGGGTCGCTGGGAATTTCTGGGTCGAGAAAATAGTGGCAGTACTGCAGAAGTATTTCTATTGGCTGAACCTTCGATAGGACGTTGGGAAGTACATTCGATCCTGCACTGCCTGTGCCATTGCCAAACCATCCATCAAGAAGCAAGGCCTCTATACTCTGTTGCCTACCCCTAGTCAACCTTGGGAATCCATCTCCATGGATTACATGGCATGCCTTCCTTCTACTAAGCACGACAAGGACTGTGTGTTTGTGGTCATTGACAGATTCTCAAAGATGGCCATAATGGTGACCTGCAAGAAGAATATCATAGCAGAATCCACTGCTAAACTCTTCTTCGAACGAGTGTGGGTACACTTTGGTATCCCACAGTCTATAATCTCAGACCGAGACAACAGGTTCCTTAGTACATTCTGGTCTAGCCTATGGTCAATGCTAGACACCAAGCTCACAAAGTCCACAGCTTTCCATCCCTAGACTAATGGCCAGATAGAGGTCGTCAACAGGATGATCGTACACATTTTGTGCATGTACAACTCAAAGCATCCACGCACATGGGATGAGAGCCTCCCCTATGTACAACACAGCTATAATCGAGCCCTCCATAGCCCAACCAACCACATCCCCTTTCAGGTGGGCTTGGGATTCCAGCCACTATGTCCCATTGACGTAGGCATGACATTTGCAGCTACTTAGGCTAATTTAGCTCATATCCAATCTGAAGTTTCCAAGGCAAATAGCTTCATTGAGCGCATTCAGCGTGACATTCTCCAACAGGTTCATGACATATTGGACAGATCCAATGCTAAGTACAAGTAGCGACATGATCAGCATCGGGTGCAACACAAATTCCAGGTGGGCGACAAAGTGTGGCTACATTTATAGAAGGAGCGCCTCGCTGGACCCCACCGCAAGCTTTGCCCACTCCGATATGGGCCATACACCATCACCAAGGCTATCGGGGACAATTCCTTCAAGCTTATTATTCCACCATTCCTTGGTCTGCACCCAGTGTTCAATATGGACCGCCTTCGGCCGTACTTTCCACCTCTACTGGACACATTAGACGTGGCAGAACAACTCACACCAACAGAGTTAAACCCCAACTGCATGGAACAAGCCACAACTGATCAGATTATGGACACACAGATCAAGAACACTCACCAGCAGAATATCCAGCTATATCGAGTTGTCAAAGCAGGCCAACTCCACCAGGGAAAGTGGCTCACCGTGGACCAAGTTCAACAGAAGTTTCCTCATCTCATGGAGGAACTCAACGCAATGGGGACCATTTCTTCCTAAGGGGGGAGGAATGATCCAGGAGGGTATTGGTGGCCAACCACCTATTCATATTGGACCCCCACCACTGTTTCTTTCAGTTTTCCAGTTTCCTTAATTGTAGCACAATTTACTATTTTTGCAGTTTTTGGGTCCTAAACTTCCAGAGCCATTTCGAGGACCTAAACGACGTTTTTTTGGCATCGAATGGTCGGGAAAAAATGAGTCTATTTTGGACTCAATATTTGTGTTTTATGGATGTAGTCCTTAAACAAATCTTTCCAACGATGTATCATGCATGTCAAACGGAGGTAGTATGCTAAAGTTATGACCCTGGGAAATTGTTGTACCAAGTTACCCAACGGGGCCCACATTAAGGCGTTTCACCTCCTAGGGTTAGGTTTTTGGATGTGTAGGGTTTCCATTGTTTCTCAATAATATATATCCCTTCGAGCCTCGTTGTAACACAGAATTCAAAGGCATGTAGCTGCCACATCTCTTCTCAGAGATAAGCTACCAGCACTCTAGCGAGTTTATTTCCATTATGTATGTAAACAAGTTTCAGTTATTGATTAATGAAATGAAGTGTAATTTATGCTGCATATCTGTTCCTATGGTTGATTGTGTATTTTTTTGTGTTCCTGCATAAATTCAGATCACCAGCCATGAAGGATCATGATGTATGGGGTCGTTAATCAATCTAAACAGATCTAGTAGATCTAAAGTAGCTAGAAATGGTAACTGTTGATTAGGTAGGGGGTACTGGTAATGCTAATAAAGCATTTGTGGACCAGCAGGGCCATAAGTTGACTGATAAATGGGTGTCATTGATGTTCCCATAACCGATTGATTAGGTGGTTGGTTTAAGAATGATCCGACCGAAGGTTCGCCAGGTGGTGGGCCACCAGGGGGTGAGCCGCTAGTTGGTGGGACTCCGGGTGGTGGACCTCAGGATGGTGGGCCTCCTGATGGTGGACCTCCAAAAGGTGAGGCTATGAGGGGTGGACCTCTAGGTGGTGGTCCTCCAATAGGTGGACCTACGAGTGGTGGACCTTTGAAAGGTGGTCCTCCAGACGGACCTCCATGACTTCCAACAACATTTACAAATGGTCACCAGGTACATGGACATTTGACCAATTAGGTTTACCCCACATGATATACATATTTCTGGGGCAGGGAATTCTAGGTTAAACAACCCCTCATGACGCAAGTTGATAAGTTTGATGGACCACAGGTGGTTGATTTCCTGGGTGCGTATAACCCCATGAAGGTTGAATAACGGTAGGTTGATCCCATGAGGGTTGTCCTGAGCTAGAAGAGGGGGTAACCACATTGGTATTCGTTGAAGGTGCACTAACTGTTGGTTGTCCTACGATCATATTTTTCCCCATACTAGAAACGGTTCCCCTGGTTAGAAAAACAACTTGAGCAAGGGAGTAAGAAATAGATGGGGGGTTCAGGACAGGAGGGGCAGGGATGGAGGATTGACCTGAATAATGCATAACCAAGTTTTGAACCTGTGACCCTAAGTTAAGAGCCACATGAGATGGTGAAAGAGAATGGTACCTAGGGGGAGTTATTTTTGAATGGTGGGGTAGAGGAGAAACACTCCTCCTTCTTATATTCTCTCCCAGGATACGCAAATGATCAAGAGTTCCCTGGATTGGTTCAAGGATTTCCTCATTCGTAGCGAATCTATTTTCACATGGGTGAGTAATATAAGGTGGTATGGTAGTTCTATATTTGGAAATGTCCTATCCTAAAGAAGTCTACCAAAAAGGAGCAGTTGGAACAAATTCAACCGCCACAGTATCATCTGTGGGTGGGTAAATACCTAATCTGGTTCACCAAGTTGAACTTCCGTTCGGAAACGAAAAGTGGTGTCTTCTGTAGAAGGTTGTTGGACTATAATAGGGTTTTTGAAGGAAGAAATGTCTTCCCCAATTTCGGTAACCAGAACTCCGTCTACATGCAAATTGGTTGTAGTTAGTTGGTCATTGATTTCCCCTTTGCTTTCTTCCGTAACATGAGGAAAGTTAGGTGGTAAACCTTGCAACCTGCGAGATCATCTCACAGGTAATTCAACCATGGTGTTGGCCAAATACTTCTACTCTAAAGTTATATAAAAGGAAGAGATCACACACAAACAATCCTACGCAAGCTAAGGTCATAAGAAAACTTAAATCATAGGAGCGGCTGATGAAAGCTGGTTGCTCACTAGGATTGTTAAGTTGTCACAACTTGCGATACAACGCAGGGTCCAACTGTAAAAAACAACAAGGAGGATTGGGACTGTACCCTTGCCTAAATACCCGACTACCTGGACGACACGTGCGTAGTAGCTCCCTGATTGCTATTCTTGGTGTATTCCTCCAACAAGATGGTCAAAAGGATATTCTCGGTTGGTATGGGTGTCTTGGAGGGATCTCCAGATATACACTAGGTAAGTGGGACATCAAATCCATATTAGTGTTGTCTAATGCACAACCGTTTGAAAGGGGCCTTTCTATATACCACTGAGTACGTGAAGTACCTTTCGATATACCTCAAGGATATGTGAAAGGTCATTTGATATACTAGCAATACATGGAAGAACCACATGATCTTCGGGATGCAGTGCATGAAAATAATGACAACTCCTATGTTTTAAGATGTTGGAACATGTCTCTATCCTATCACTCAAATTACTAAATTAATTTAGCCTAAGCTACCGTTGATTTTATCATGCTGGTTAGTGAATTTTTGTGGAATGTGGATCAAGATGCAAAAGTTAATATCTAGATGCAATGCAACTCTTCTCTTCGATGAATGCTACCTAGAGTAAGGGAGAAACTTTTCTTTTTCCAAGCAAAAGTACTATGCAACTTTCAACAATTTTATCTTCAATATTTTCAACAAATTTCCAAACACACAAGAATTTCCAACACTAATCCTAGAAGATGTTTGAAAGGAAAAGGAAAGAACAACTTCTAACGTCTAAGAATTTATACTTTCTCAATCAAATGCATGAAGACATATTCTTTTAACAACTCAAGCAAGCTAAAAGTAGTCAAAGCAAACAAGTATTTTTTTCATTTTTGATATAATTTGAAAACGAAAGAGAGCTAAAAGACCACACTCAAATGAATGTGAGAAAACTACAAACCTTCATTCCTATAGATCTAAGATCATTTTCATAGGATCAATCAAACAAACTATGAACCCAAGGCTGCAATTCATACACAATTTTTCAATTCTGAAGCTTCCTATCAATAAGTTTTTGAGATATAAACTCAAAGAGGTAGATCAAGCTAACACACTATCAGATCTATGAATGAGACATAACACAAATTGACAACAAATCAAAGAGAAGAAAAAAAATTTCAAGAAAAATATTGAAAGCAAGGGATGGCCTACCTCGACGCACAGTGAAGGCCTACACCAGGGCATCAGGCTAGGCTTAGCGCTCCCTGTCTACTAGTGACAGGCGTAAGCATCTCACAATGAAGCAACAGTAAGGGCATTAGCGATGCTTCTTGGCAGAAGGAAACATGCGTTAGCGTATGTACGACGCTCTGTTAGGCTTACCCAAGAGCGTCAGTGAATCTAAAGATAAAAAAGGCCAAGATTCTGTAAGAAAAAAACAATGTCAGTCAAGATGGAATAAAAGTGAGGAAAAACACACCATAGAAGACAATGGACAATGTGATGAGGTGGATCACTCACCTTAACAACTTAAATGAGTAAGAGAATAAAATTCACAAGTTGCAAGCAAAAGTGGTATTCAAAATCCAAGATCTAACTGGATCTGCTCTAGATCTGATTGGATCTATCCCCTGTGGAGTCACCGGTTTTGTTACTAGGAATATTTCAATCAGTGAGGACACAGTTTGTTCCCCTAGCCTACTGATCCGATGGATTATTCATCTTCAAATTACACTGATCCAATATGGTACAATTAGTTATTAGTCTATGGTTTTAACTCATATGCTAAACATTATATGCACAGCCTGCGCAATTATAGCATGGTGTGCAGTTATCGCATAGTACGCACTTTGCGTAGGGACCGCGCAGTGCAATTTGTGCATGAGTCGTGCAGTTGTGCGAGAATCGCATAGTCTATGTATGAGCCACGCAATTACCGTACGCCACGCAAATGGCGCGCAGTTATGTATGGGCTGCGCAGCTTGCGAACCGTCGAAGTCGAACATCGAATGGTTCGTGGAGGTTACCCATTGCTGCGACCTTTGTATGCTGTGACGACGGATCGAGTATATGGCGAAGACCTCATATGCTGCGACCTTTGTAACGTTGGTAATGGCATCAAACGATTACGTCACGTGGCATAGCCCAGTTGCAAGTCATTGCAACGTGTTGTGAGTCGGCACCTGTGCGTGGAGTTGGTTGCAACGTTTCGGGAATATGGAACGTCGTGGTAACATAACGCTGGGCAGTGATTTGGCGGGGTTGCATGATTCGATTTAGCGTATGGTTGTAACGAAAATAAAGAAGAATCCATTACTTATCCTTCCTGGGACCTCTTAAATAGGGGAGGCTAGCCACCGAGATGGGGGGACAGACAGGGTGGAGAGACACAGAATGTTTTAGAGCGCAGAGCATCGTTTCTCTATTATGAGAAGCTTAGGGAGCTTTTGCTGCGACGTGTCCAGATTCTATTACTGTAGAAGTTGACATTCTCTGTTATAGTCTATCCTTCTTTGTCTTTGAATGCTAATTGTAATTTCCAGAAGAGAGGTTTTCAAGACTTTGTATAGCATTCTGTTTACAGTTGCTGAAGTTGATTCCAGAACCATTTTGTACCATTTCAAAGAGATTAATTGGAGAGGGACCCGGAGATGTAGCCCAGTGGAGGGGGTGAACTCCGTTATCAACTTCTATTTGTGATTCTCTGTTTCTGTGTTTCTTCTTTGCATCTATTTATCAGTGTTGTTTTCCATTCTGAGCATTTAATTTCTGTTAATGCTGTTCCATTCATTAACCTGTCGAACACATTCTTTTACAACAAAATTTTAACGCACTCAAGTTTAGATCCGACAGAGAATTAATGCTTGTGCAAGTTTGTGAATGCTTACTAGGTTCAGGTTAAAGCGTGGTGAAGGAGAATTAATTGAAGGAGACCCTGAGATTGGCTCCAGGAAAACATTCTCAAAAACCATGTCTTCTCCACGAGGGGAAGAAGAAGGACATACAGAACGGGAAAAACCTGTTATTTCAGAAACTGAGTTTCTGGAAGCTTTTATGAGCATGAAAGCCATGATGGAAATTCTACTCAATGAGCGAGCAAAAAGGAAGAAAAAAGAAGAAGGATCTTCATCCAAAGATGCAGAAGCGAAGAAGGAAGAAAAGGGTAAAGGAGAAGGAGGTGATGGTGATCCTCCTGACACTAATCAAAATTTCTCTTCTCCTCATACTTCTCATTCAAATAATGCAAGTCCGAATATGCCTTATTTCAAATTGGATGTGAAATTTGAATTACCAATTTATAATGGATATTTAGATGCTGAAAAGTTAGACAATTGGATCAAGCAGCTTGAAGTATATTGCAGGGTACAGGGCATTACTGATGACCCTTCCAGAATTCAATTGACCACTTTGAGAATGAGTGGAATGGCTCTTACTTGGTGGGAGAGCAAGATTCAGCAAGATCTTTGAAAGAATGGTAAAATTATTTTAGTTTGGAATGAATTCATTGAAGTATTAAGGAAGGAATTTTATCCTTTAGGTCATATGCAGCAATTAATAATGAGCTGGAAAACTTTTAGACAAGCTAAGGGACAAAGCATTCAAGAATATACTCATGAATTTAGAAAGAGGGCTATTGCATTGAATGTTGCATTATATACCCAGGAAACTCTTCTTAAGTACATTGGTGGTATGCATTCTTATTTACGACATACTTTGTTGATGTTTAACCTCAGTACCTTGGATGATGTATGTGTTCAAGATACACATTTAGAAGCTAGGGGGAAGCATACTAATGATACTTTTGTGAAGAAATCCTTTAAATTTGACAGCAAATCAAAAGGTCAAGATAAGGGGAAAAAGAAGATGGCTACTGTTAAGAAAGAAGGTGACAAGCCTGCATGTTCACATTTTCAGAAGGGACCTGATGTCTCTAAGTGTTGGAAACTTCATCCGGAGTTAAGGCCAAAGAAGTACGGAGGAAACAAAGATAACGACAAAGAAAAAGCTACTGCAACAGTTATTCAGGACTTAGGATCCGACTCAGGTGATGAAACAAAGGTTACAGCTGTTGGAATCCAGGGTAAGAATAAAAGTATCTCACTTCCCATTGATGCAAAATCAAGTTCTAGTGCAAGTACAAATCTGCCATCTACTTCTAAGCAAAATGATAAAGATAGAAGTGCATTGTTTCATGTTCGTGTCATTGCAAATCACACAAAGATTGATACATTGTTTGATAGTGGTTCACAAGTAAATTTGATATCAGAAGAAGTGGTTAAGAAATTGCATTTAGTTACTATGCCTCATGAAAAGCCCTATCCTCTTGGTTGGGTTACTAATGATACACGATTGCAAGTTACAAATAAATGTGTATTGAAGTTTTCCATTACTGAAAAGTTCATGGATGAGGTAGAACTAGATGCAGTACCACTTGACATTTGTGGAATTGTACTTGGGAGTCTATATTTGTATGACCAGAAAGCAGTCTTTTATAGAGAGCAGAATAAGTATCATCTTTTTAAAGATGGTGTAGAATATATTGTACGAGCACATAAGATAAAGACCAATCTAGCCATAGTCTCTACAGGACAAATGAAGAGGTTGGTAAATGCTAGTAAGAATTTTGTGTTAATGATGGTTAAGATGAAAAATGATGAGATCTCTAAATATTTTGAAGGGTGTGACCCTAAGCATAAATATGAACTAATTGAAATCATTTATGAGTATGATGATTTGTTTCAAGATCCAAAGGGGTTAACACCAAAGAGAGAGATTCAACATGAGATACATTTGCAGCAGGATGTGCCACTCCCGAACATAGCCATGTACCGGATGTCTGTGATGCAGAATGAGGAAATCAAGAAGCAGGTTCAGGAGCTGATTGAGAAGGGGGTCATCCGGCCTAGTACTTATCCTTGTGGCTCTCCTATAGTCTTGGTTCCAAAGAAGGATGGGTCTTGGAGGATGTGCATCGACTATAGGGGCGCCCTTAACAAAATCACCATTAAAAACAGGTATCCTCTTCCTCGCATTGATGATTTGCTTGATCAGTTGAAACATGCAACTTACTTTACAAAATTGGATCTGCGTAGTGGATATCATCAAATCTGTGTTTCTGAAAATGATGCTTGGAAAACAACTTTTAAAACGAAACAGGGTTTGTATGAATGGCTTGTGATGCCTTTCGGGCTCTGTAACGCACCTGCTACTTTCATGCGGGTCCGGAATGATGTCTTTCGATCCTTCATTGATGATTTTGTAATTGTATATCTGGATGATATCCTTGTGTTTAGTGAAACTTGGGAAGAACACATTATACATGTGAAGAAAGTTTTGGATGTGCTGAAGAAGGAGAAGCTTTATGTAAATATGTCCAAATGTGAATTTGCTAAAAATTCTTTAGTAGATCTGGGCCATATTATTGGTGGAGGTCACCTGTGAGTGGACCCAGCCAAGGTTGTTGTCATTGTAAACTGGCCACAGCCTAACACCATTACTGAAATCAGAAGTTTTTTGGGTGTGGTTCAGTATTGGAGGAAATTCATTTCTGGGTTTTCTTCCATTGCTACTCCATTACATGCATTGACAATCATTAAAGAAATTTTCCAGTGGGGAGGCAAGCATCAGAGAGCCTTCGACACTTTGAAGGAAAATATTAGCACAGCACCAGTTCTGACATTGCCAGATTTGCAGCAGCCATTTGAGATCAAAACCGATGCTAGCGGGTTCACCATGGGAGCCATTTTGATGCAAGGGAGAAAGCCAGTCTGTTACCATTCAGAAACATTCTCTATTGTGGTAAGTAACTATCCGACCTATGACAAAGAGTTGTATGATTTAGTACAAAGTGTGAAGAAGTGGAAACATTATATCATGGGAAAAGAAATAGTCATACATACTGATCATCAACCACTTCAATATTTACAATCTCAGACTAAAATACAACAAAGCAGGCATTTAAGATGAATGGGATTCTTACAACAGTTTCATCTTGTAATTAAGTACAAAAAGGGAATTCATAATAAGGTAGCAGACATGTTATCAAGGCCTCCTATAAATGCTTCAATCATTCTTCAAAATAGTTCATTAACACGTGAAAGTTATATTGAACAATATGCAGAAGATAGAGATTTTAAGAAAGTATATGCATCACTAATACATGGTAAACAGGAAGAGAACTATTATGTGCATAATCAACTCTTGTATCATCTTGGTAAACTTTGTATTCCAGAGAAGGAGAGAGTGCATGTGATTCGAGAAGCACATAGTTCATTGATTGCAGGACATTTTGGTGTAAGTAAAACATTGTCTGTATTGCAGAATCATTGTTATTGGCCTCAAATGCAAGAAGCTGTAGCTAAATATATAAGAGGTTGTGTTATGTGTGCAACAAGCAAGCCTAGCAATAGGAAATTGGGTTTGTACACACCTCTTCTAGTTTCTTCTTGTCCTTGGGAAAGAATTTCTATGGACTTTGTAGGGGAACTACCTATGTCTAGAAAAGGGCATGATTACCTACATGTTGTTGTGGATAGGTTCAGCAAAATGTGTATCTTAATGCCATGTAACAAGAAGATCACTGCTGAAAAAAAAGCTCATCTATTCTTTCAAAATGTTTGGGTACATTTTGGGCTACCCATGTCTATTGTATTTGATCGGGATTCCCGGTTCTTGGGAGAATTCTGGTCAACTTTATGGGAGCTTATGGACACTAAACTTAAGAAAAGTACAACTTTTCATCCACAGACCGATGGACAAACAGAGGTAGTAAACAAAACAGTGGTTCAGCTGCTCAGAGGATATTGTAGTAAACATCCTAAACTTTGGGATGAGCAGTTGCAGTATATACATCATGCTTACAATCATGTAGTTCATTCTTCCATGAAAAGATCTCCTTTTGAAACTTGTTTTGGATATCTGCCAAAAACACCGATGGATTTCTCTTTTTGCAAAGATGCAGGGGATGGACATCATGATGCGGATAAAGCTTTAAATTTCATTCAAAGAATCCAAGCGGTGCAGTAGGCAGTTCAAGAATAGTTGGAGAAATGTCAGGAAAAGTACAAGGCTAGGCATGACAAGCATCGAGTTGATCATCAATTTCAGGTTGGTGACAGATTTTGGTTACATATCACCAAAGAAAGAATGAAAGGTGAAGGTAAAAAGCTTAAGCCTATCATGTATGGTCCTTTTGAGATCTTGGAAAAGATCGGTACTAATGCTTTTCGCTTGAATTTACCTCCATACATGCAAATTTATTCAGTTATCAATGTTGAGAATCTTAAATTGTATGAGCCTCCTATGATCATGGATGCGGAAACTAACATACAGATTCCTTCAGTTGATGATTTGGCACGTGAATATATGAAAGAGTTGCAGGATGATGTTATTCTTGATAGAAATGTAAGGACTTCACGAAGGGGGAATGCTGAGTACCTTCGAGTGGGGCTGAAAGGCATGCATCCTAGCAAAGCAAGATGGATGGAGATTGGAAAAGTGAGGGATCTATACCCTCACTTACTTGCCAAATGATTCAAGCTTTTGGTGGTCCAAAAGCTCTTCAATGGGGAGGAATGATCTGGTCGATTATTCATCTTCAAATTACACTGATCCAATATGGTACAATTAGTTATTAGTCTATGGTTTTAACTCATATGCTAAACATTATATGCACAGCCCGCGCAGTTATAGCATGGTGCGCAGTTATCGCATAGTGTGCACTTTGCGTAGGGACTGCGCAACGCAGTTTGCGCATGAGTCGCGCAGTTGTGCGAGAATCGCACAATCTATGTATGAGCTGTGTAGTTACCACATGCCACACAGATGGTGCGCAGCTTATCGCATGGGCGCGCAGTTATGTATGGGTCGTGCAACTTGCAAACCATCAAAGTCGAACATTGAATGGTTCGTGGAGGTTACCCATTGCTGCGACCTTTGTATGTTGTGACGACGGATCGGGTATATGGCGAAGACCTCATATGCTACGACCTTTGTAACGTTGGTAATGGCATCAAACGGTTACGTCATGTGGCATAGCCCAGTTGCAAGTCATTGCAACGTGTTGTGAGTTGGCACCTGTGCGTGGAGTTGGTTGCAATGTTTCGGGAATATGGAACGTCGTGGTAACATAACGCTGGGAAGCGATTTGGCAGGGTTGCATGATTTAGTTTAGCGTATGGTTGTAACAACAATAAAGAAGAATCCGTTACTTATCCTTCCTGGGACCTCTTAAATAGGGGAGGCTGGCCGCCGAGACGGGGGGACAGACAGGGTGGAGAGACGCAGACTGTTTTAGAGCGCAGAGCATCGTTTCTCTATTATGAGAAGCTTAGGGAGATTTTGTTGTGATGTGTCTAGATGTTGTTATTGTAGAAGTCGACATTCTCTGTTATAGTCTAGCCTTCTTTGTCTTTGAATGCTAATTGTAATTTCCAGAAGAGAGGTCTTCAAGACTTTGTATAGCATTTTGTTTACAGTTGTTGAAGTTGATTCCAGAACCATTTTGTACCATTTCAAAGAGATTAATTGGATCGGTAGCCATTGGAGAGGGACCCGGAGACGTAGCCCAGTGGAGGGGGTGAACTCCGTTATCAACTTCTGTTTGTGATTCTATGTTTCTGTGTTTCTTCTTTGCATCTGTTTATCAGTGTTGTTTTCCATTCTGAGCATTTAATTTTTGTTAATGGTGTTCCATTCATTAACCTGTTGAACGCATTCTTTTAAAACAAACTTTTAACGCACTCAAGTTTATATCCGACGGATCACCTGCATGGTGCAAGTCTAGAACAAAGGAACACATCAGTATATCCTCTCCCTATATGACTGATCTACTTGAATGGAAAGCTCTTTTTACCTTCGGTGAAGAAGGTTGTCCTTGTTCCACGGATCCTTGTGTGATTAGCTGCAGCTGCAAAGAATACATAAAAAAAGACAAAACATGAGAGCAACATGGAATATCAATAATCTATACTAATGATCAAGGAGACTAGTAATAAACATTTAATATGAGCACAAATCATTTATGGGAAAGGGAAACAATTTTGTATTAAGAACAAGAAAGGAAAGCTACAACCAAAGCCTTAATGTAAAAGCTTTTCTTTTACAATATATTTGACACACTCACACACTATCAACTATGCAACCTCTTGCTCACAAAATCTCTCTCTTTTCCTCCTATACTAGACTTCAATCCAACAACATAAGGATGCTCTCTTGATCTCCCCTTCACATGGTCCAAGTAGCTTGCATTTATAGGCCAAAGGAAGCCCAAATGGGCTGATATCTTTTGGAAGGAAGGTAGGGATTTATCCCTATGGGTTAGGAGGTCGAGTGCCAACTCTCCCATATAGATAGGATCATCCTCCATGAAAGCTTTCGCCTGGAAGATTCTCGAAACTTCTCTGTTTTCCTTGTTGGGCTTGGTGACGCTCCTTGCAAGAGGGGTAAGTGCATCGACGCACCTTGTCGTCAAGGGAAGGGAACCACTGATGCCTTATGCCAATGCTTAACAAGTGTCAGGCCTAGCTTCCACTCTGTGTCAGACTACAAAGTGCGCTAGACAGCCTATATTTTGAGTAATAAGGCCCCAAAAGCATATTTGGCCAGGGACTTCAGATGAAAAGAGAATTAGGACATTTTTTGGGTGTAACAACAATCAAACATGAAATACAGTAATGGATCGAGTATTCCCAGGCCTAAAAAAAAATTATGGTCATGCATGGAAGAAAGGATCACATGCGAAAAAGGATGTGATCTCGTTATCCATATGAAGAGATATTGGATTAAACAAAATTCCAGAATACCTCTCTCTACCAATGGTAGGTCGATTATGCAGAAAATTTGTTGGTGAAGCAAAATTAAGGAGGTGGATGGACGCCAATTGGAATCCCATTCTAGAACAAATGCCGCAGTTTCATATTCAATCTTGAGGTTGGATTTTTTTCAGAGTTAAATCAAAAGTAGATAGACAAAAGTTGATGGAAAGATCGTGGAAATGGGGGCCTTTAGGGCTAATTCTAAAAAGGTGGTAGGTTGATTTTGAAGCTGATAGAGAACCATAGAATGTGAAACAAGTTTGGGCCTTATTGCCCGACCTCCCCATGATGTTCTGGTAGAAATAAATCTTGGAGGCAATTGGTGGAAAACTTGGAAGATTCATTTCATTATAATACAACTGGGAACAAAAAGTGGACAGGAGAAGTGTGGAAATTCTTGATGAGGTGGATATAAGAGATGGATTGTATGAAGAATTTGTTTTGGAAATGTATGACACGGGGGTTCATTAGTGAGGCAATATCATACCATGTCCATTCATATTGTCTATTTGAATACTTCTAAACACCTCAAAAATATATTTCCTCGTATTAAGGGTTTAAAGGGGGATTTTTAATTTGACATAGTAATATAAATATTGGGGGTTATATTGTTTGGGTGAGGCCAGGGATAACCTCCAAAATGTGGGATGGATTCATACCTCCAAATCACGAGTTGGATTCATATTAGTCCCAGTTTTTGTTAAGGAATAACCTCCAAATTGCGGGCTAGATTCATACCTCCAAATCATGGGCTAGATTTATAGCTCCAAATCATTGAACTTATAAAGTCTTTTTTATTTAGAATATTTTTTTACGTTGGGGTTTAGGTGGGTATTGAGATTCAATCAAACCTTGCTCCATGACAACCAAGAGAATTGAGATCAATCTTTCTTGGATCACTAGAACCATTATAAGTTAGATCAATATTCCTTGGCAAATTCTGTAATGCAACATTTTGTATTCTTCTTTAACATTTTCACATTTCCAGTTAGGAATAGTTATTACATTTATTTATATTTGGCACATTCATAATTGTAATTTCAATTCTTATATGCAAGGCATCCGCCTTAATACTATATTAGAACTGACATGAACATAGGTGAAAATATAAATCGTTATTTGCATACACTATGTGCTATTGTTACCATGAAACGATATCATATAATTTTCACCATTTGTGTACCCTTATAACTATTACACGCTTGAAACTTAACAATGGATATTTTTTCCTTTCCTGTAAAGAGAAAAAAACTAGATATAACCCAAGAAAATGTAACTAAATGTTTTTAATTCCCTTGATTGAAAGAATAAATGTAGAGGAAATGGAGGCAATTCATTGGATCTTGTGAATAACCCAATTCCAAGCTATGCACATAGAAAAAATGAGTTCTCTATTTACATGATATAAAATTGGTAGATTGGTAGGATGTGGTGTGAAACATTTGCAATTCTTATCTTTATATCCTATGAATGGCCGTGTTATGTAACAAGTTCACTGAGTGAACCCCTTATGATGTACGATAACACTTGGAGACAACAACTCAACTACTGGAAGGTCCCCTTCACGTGTTTCACTTGTCATCAGTTCGGTCATATAATAAAGTATTGCCCCAACAATACTGAAAGACATGTTCAACATAAAAAAAATATGGTTAAAAACGACAGAACTGAGCTCTCTAAAGAATGGAATAAAAAATGGAGAATTTGGGAAAGGTGGCAAATTTATGCTCAAAATGGATGCAAGGGAGACAAATACACAAGCGAATATCGATACTAGTAAGCATATTATCCCTTTAGAAACATTCCCTATTGTCCTTATTTTGAATCCTTTGATGCCCGTTATTTCTTCCCCTGTCACTCCTAAATGTGTCCCTAATGAAGGAGATTTTGGAAGTACACCAAGCTTTGTAAGTTTGGTAAATTTGGATGAGTCCTTACCCTTGAAACCCATGCGAGAACTATTAAAGGAGGATAAGAAGCTTGTAAGTTATGGAAAATCCCTTTGTGATGTGACAATGTATCAGAAGAAAAATAGGGAATCCCCCTCTTGGGTGAATAAAAAAATTTATAACACAAAATAAAAATAAAAATTAATGGGAGGAGATGAGGTAGCATTGAATGGATGGTTGGATTGAGATCTGATGCCAATGTTAATTCTTGGCACGAAATCTCAAATTTCAAAATCCAAGTCCCTAGCTGAGATGGAGGTTAAATCTGGGAAGCAGTCAATGATAAATAAGTCCCTTAGAGCATGGATAACACAACCCAGGGTTCCTTGATGCTTTGTTTGTCCTTTAACTCAAGGGGGTTAGGGAGCTCCCCAAAATTAAAAGCTCTCAAAAGGATGATCAAGTGTTTTAAAACTCTCTGTCATCCTATTACATGAAATGATTATGGAAGTAGCTAAAGCTCAAGAGGTCATTGAACCATGGTTGAAAGACTGGTCCTTTTCTCACATAAATTATGATGGTCACTTGGGGGTATTGTCAACAACATGGAGTCTAGATTTAATAGAAATTAAGGTCGATAGGTATGAGACTACTCTAAAACAGTCTTGGAAGATAGGGGTTCTGGGGAAATTTTCTCCCTTTACAATGTATATGGACCATATCATAACAGAAGAGCCTTTTGGGGATCCTTCTTCTCTTCAAGTATCTTAGAACCTAAATGTATTCTTATGGGAGGAGACATGAATCTCTCCTTATCAGAAATGGAAGTTTTGAGCTCCTCAGTGAGAATGGACAATTTAAGAAATTTCTTCATATCACTTTTTGAATCCAAAGGATTGGTAGATGTTCAGCCATTAAAATGATAACCAACCTGGAGGAACAACAAAAGTGGGGAGAACAAAATCTCCAAAAGGCTTGACATATTTTTGGTTTTAGGACCGCTTACAGTAAAATCATGGGTTGAGGTCAAGGGTTTTCAGATCATCACCAATCATTCTCTCTTCGGAAAAACAAGAAACAAATCTGCTCCTCCTTTTAAACTCAACCCTTCTTGGCTCAAATAAGATGACAATAAAAAACTAGTGGAGGAAACCTGATCTCCTTTAAATGACAATTCCTTTGATTCCTTTATGAAACAATTTTCAGATAATATTATAAGAACAAAAAAGGCATCGAAGATATGGGAAAAGGCTTACAATGCTAGACAACAGGATCAACTTAAAGAGGTGGAGGCCAAATTAAAGGAACTCTACAATCTCAACAGCTCGGGAACATTCTCAAAGGAAGAATTGAAGATTGTAAAAGAGTGCGAATTAAAGTGTGAAGATTTACTGTCAAAAGAAGAACAATTGTAGATATTAAAAAGAAGGGCCATTTGGATTTATGAAGGGGACAACAATACCAAATTATTTTATAGGTATGCCTCACACAAAAGAAATGTAAACACAATTTCGAAAATCAAGGATGCAAGTGGTAATATAGTAAGATTGTTCAAGGAAAAGGTAGAGGTAGGGAAGAGTTATTTTAAAAACCTTTTCACAGAACCAGAAGGAATCCCTATCTAAGAGATTTTACGTGTCTTAAGATTGTTTCCCAAAATGGTAAATGATTAAATGAATAAGAATCTAGCAGAGGAGGTATTAGAAGACAAAATGAAAAATATAGTTCACTCATTCCAAAAAGGTAAGAGCCCACGTCCTGATGGATTCACAATTGAATTTTATCAAGGATTTTATGAGTTACTAAAGCATGATTTTTTGAAAGTAGTACGAGAATATAATAGATCAGGGAAGCTGTTAGGAGATCTAAATGCTACCTTTCTAGCTGTAATCCCCAAAAAACAAAAATAATCTTCCTTTGAGGACTTCAGACCAATATCTTGTCGTAATCTAATATATAAAATCACTGCCAAAATTATAGCTCAATGGTTGAAATCAATTCTGAGCAATATTGTTTCCAAAGAAGAATTTGAGTTCCTTTTCAACCGTTAGATCCATGATGCGGTCTCCTTGGCCTAGGAGGAAATCCACTCCATTGACAAGAATAAAAGCAAAGCCTTTGTTCTCAAATTAGACCTGTCCAAGCTTATGGTAGGGTTGGCTGGACCTTCCTAAGATTGCTATTATTACAGGTTGGTGTTGCAGTGGACACAGTAATCTGGATAATGGGTTGTATCCAATCTTCCTTCTTTGCAGTGCTTATAAATGGATCTCCCTCCCACTTCTTCAGATGCTCCATAGGAATTACACAAGGGTTCTCTCTTTCCCCTTTTCTTTTCCTATTGGTAGAAGATGCTCTAAGCAAATTATTTCATCATGCTAAACACAAAGGCTCTTACAATGGAATTAAGGCTTATGAGACTGAAGAAATATCTCATATATTTTTTGTGGATGATGTATTAATGATGGGGGAAGGCTCTCTAGAGAATATAAGAGAAAGAGATCATATCCTATAATTATGTAAGAAGGCCACAGGGATGCACATAAATGTGGAAAAATCAATTCTATCAGAGAATTATATTCCAAAGGCAGTGAAGAACAGGTTAGAAGCATAAGTCTCATATACCTTAAAACCTCTAACAGAGGGTTGAATATTTAAGATTCAACCTAAATCCTAACTCATACTCCTTTAAAGATTGACAATGGTTGTATAAAACGATGGAGGGTCGTATAGGCTGTTGGACAAACAAGTTTATGTCTAGAGGAGGAAGACTGGTTCTTCTTAAGGTGGTTATTTAGAGCATCCATGTTTACTGGTATAGCATATATTCCCGAAGGGATCCTCCGTAAAATTCGAAAGAAGTTTTTCTCATTTCTGTGGACCGCAAGAAAATAGTCTGAAGGAATCCCTCTTGCTAAATGGAAAATTGTGGCTAAAATAAAATATCTTGGAGGGTGGAGTTTAAAAAACCCCTTTTTATTGTGCCAATCTTTGGCAGCCAAGTCTTTGTGGAGGTTGATAAAAAATCCTAGTTCTTTATGGGGGAAAGTGATGGTTTCGAAATAATTTCTGAACTCCTCCATCTTAGAATGGATAAGGAAATAAAAAAAGTCTCATAAAAATGGTTCCATAGTATGGAAAGCCTTCCTGCTTTTCTTTCCTTTGATCAGAGAATGGTTGGCTTGGAATGTTGGAGATGGGAAAAAAATTTGGATTGGTGAAGACCCATGGATAGGAGAAGGGGACGATTACAAGATCTCTCGTGGAACTACATAAAATCTTAAAAGCCTCTGAATAAGCAACTTAAATGACACTAAATCACAGACTTCCTCTAAAGAGGATAAATTAGTATGGAAAATGCAAAAGAACTAGGTCTGGAAGGAGATACAAATGTTGAGTGGACATCATTTATCTTTTGTTGGAATCCTGTTTTATTTGCTTAGAGGACGATGTTGAGGATAACCTGGTTTGGTCAAAAAATGAATCCACAGGGGAATTTACTGTGAATCTTGGATATGAAAATTTGGCCAAAGAATCATTTGAAGGTGAAAGAGAGTAGTGGTGGAATTATGTATGGAAGATTTCAGGCTCTTTAAAGGCCAAGATTACAATGTGGCTAGCTCTAAGAAATAAATTATTAACTTGGGAAAATCTCTTAAAAAGAGGATGGCAAGGATTGAGATGGTGCGTTTTATGCTATTCGAATGAAGAATCAGGTTTTCACGTATTTGCTTTCTGTCCATATGCAGTGCTGGTCTGGATGGCTGTCTCCATAGAGCTAAAATCCCAGGATTCACATGAAGGATATTCTTTGGACCATAAATGTCATTCTTGGTGGACAGATATTTCGGTATGTCACTTTGATGCCTTCCCTTCCTGTTTCATTTATGGAATTTAGTGGGCTCGCAACAAAACCATCTTCCAAAATCATCTTATTCCTCTAGAGGTGACGACGACCCTTGTTGTACAGTGGACAAAGGAACATAGAGATAAAGAAAAATAAAATAAAGCCTCGGATTCTGGTACCCTCGGTCATTGACATAGCTACTCCTTGGAATTATTTTGATGGAGCAAGTCAGGGAGAACCCCTTCTGGGAGGATCTAGAGGAGTATTATATCTTGCTGAGAATCACAAATTTCTGATCTAATATGCGCATTGTTCTTACAACAAAGCAGAGTTTGTTGCTATACATACAGTTTTGAAAATGGAATTAAATAGGAGTATAATGAGTCTTCATCTATTTGGAGACTCAAAGATGGTTGTTGATTGGGCCAACAATAAAATTCAGATCAAAGCTCCACATCTTCAAAAACTCCTTCGTTCTATCCAAAGGTTAATGATTTCTTTCTCAGTGTTTTCCATAACTCATGTGTATAGGGAATTAAACACAAAAGTAGATCAATTATCAAAAAATGAACTGCTCTTGGTGCCCGACCAAACAAAGATAGAAGAGGTTCAAGATGGCATGCATTTGTAAAATTTAAAGGGTTCTTTTTGTAAAAAGAAATGAAAGGATTTTGATATGTAGTTTTATGTAACTCTTATATGCCTTCATTTCGAAGCCTCATAGCAAATGAAGGCCTTGCAATATTAATGACAACTAAGTGATTTATGTAACCTTGAATGTAAGTAACTTGTGGACAATTTATGATCATTTTTTTTGAATGATTGATATTTTCCATTTGGAATACACACACATTTTAAAAAATTTTATAATAAATATTTTAAATAAATTTATGATAACAAAATAAATATATGTTGACGTATAGTGAGACACATTACGATCTCAATTATTGATTCCTTGCTACCAAGTTGGTACTTGTTACCACCTCTTTTCAATTTTTAAGATATTAATGTGAAGTTTTGACTATGACATTTAAGTTGAAATTTTCTTTATCTTTATTAGTAATAGTTTCATTTTTTTTAATTTATGAAGAATCATTTTGAAATATCAAGCTTTTGAAGATTAGTTCATTGTAGAGTCATGCAAGGTTGTTGTTTTCTTCTTGTAGCAAAATGTTAAAAACTTTCTTTATCTTTAAGATGAAACTACCAAATGTTTCAATGGAAGTTGAGCTTAGCACTACGTAAACTTCATTTAGCACTATGTAAATTTCATTTAGATATATACTTGTAGCATTGAATTGGTATGATTAATTTATATAATCAACTAATCACTTGGTATGATTAATTTATATAATCAACTATTGATTAGTTGACGGCAATGACAACGCACACAGAAGGTATTGGTTGCTTATTGTTATCATCTGCCGGGAATTTTCTTTTACATTGACCCAATACATCGCAATTTTTCTTTGATTAATAGCACCAGAGATTGACGATGATGGCCCAAGTTTTTTGAATTTGATTAATAGGGAGACTTTAGTGCAGCAGAGATTGACGGTGATGGCAACGTACACAGAAGGTAATCATGGTGGCTTATTCTTATCTTTCACCGGGAAGATTTTTTTACGTTGACGGACTGCATCGCAATATATCTGACTTTGATTAATAGCCAGACTTTAGTGAAGCAGAGATTGACGTCGATGGGAACGTACACAGAAGGTAACGGTGGCTTATCGTTATATTTCACCGGGAATTTTCTTTTACATTGACGGATTGCATCGCATTTTTTCTGACTTTGATTAGATTAATAGCCACACTTTAGTGCACCAGAAATTGCCAGGAAGGAAGGAATTTCTTTTACACTGACGGGCTGCGATTTTAGTTTCCTTCCTGACGGCGACTGCGACCCAAAACAGAAGGCGCAGATTACTCTGAATATGACAGGCCCAAGATCCGTAAATTTCGTCCTTGTGTTCCGCTTTACAGCAGGTATGGTCCAAATAGTGTTACGATTTGGAGTTGATGTTTAGACCATTTGCATTTTTTTTAGGTAAATTTTGAGGGAATTTCGCAACATGATTTGTTGTTGAAAATGAAAATTTCAGTGTTAAAATTGCAATTTTTATTTTAAAAATAGATTTAAGATTTTCAATTACTATTGGGATATTTAGATTATACAATTCTAATAACTGAAAATTATTTTTTGAACAATTTCAACCAGATTTTACCCAAAAACTAGCCAAATTTTAGGTACAGATTGTCTTGGATTTTTTTCAATTATATTTTTCTAATCACTTTTTGGAAATCCAGTCAAAAATTGAAGAAAATTCTATGGCGTTTCTAAATTATAGATAACACGGTATTTTTTTTTATAATGGGTTGGAAAGCTTCAGGATTAGGGCTTTTATAATGGAATCCCCCATTTTTTAATTTGAGCAACAAAGGTTGCAGGCACGTTTGGCACTCGGGCTAGGAGACAAAAACTTTGAAAGGAAATCAAAAGTGAAATAAAGACGTCAGCAAAATATCAAAACAAAGGAAAGATCAAGTTGACACGAGACTAAAATACAAAGATAAAAATTGAATTTCATGAAACAAAGAATATATATATAGTATGAACAAAGGTGATGGCAATTCTCAATCTCATCTTAGCATAGAAAAACACATCTTGAATCTTACAAGTTATGTTCATGACATCGAAGGACAATCAAATTCCCAAAGAATGCTAACCCACAATGCAATGAAGTGCAAAAGAAAGGTCTAATAAGATCAAAAGAACCTTATGTCTACTTGGAAAATATACCAAATTCATGGGCCATCATGACAATTCCATATTAAAAGAGTTCAAATACTCATGGACCTCGAGGGTTGGAGTGAAGGTCTTCTCCCAAGATTTTAGAAATGATTATGGCTCTTAGGTTGGTTGATATTGGATGGTTATGGTGTTCTATAAGGATGGATATGCATGGGTTTGAAATCAAAGGGACAATTTTGATAATGAATACAATTATGATGCACTTTCTTTTTGGCAACATCATATATTATGTCTATGTTAACATTTAGCACTTTCTTGTTTTTATTGGGATATTTATCATAAGTAGCTCATGATTCAAAACCATTGATATTATCAATCTAGGGTACATTAGGAACATACGTTTACTAGGGAAAATGGTAGATTCATTGATATCATCAATTTAGGGCACATTAGGAGCATACATTTTACTAAGGAAAATGGTAGATTCAATTACTACATTGTTGGGATTTTCAACACATACCAGATGTCATGAAAATTTCTATCAAGACCTAAGTTCTCAAAGTTACCATTCATAGAAAAAGGGGATCTACATTAACAAGTAGGAGTGCTTATGGAAATTCCATCAAAGAGGTCTCCTATGGCATGTCTTTGAACTAAAAACCAATAGTATCCTCATTAATATCAAACCTTATATTAGTTTTCTTAGTGGCTTTGGCTTCATTAAAAAATTCATTATCCATGGCATCATCAAAGAAAAAATTATAAAAAGAAAATTTTAGCATTAGACCCTAATCTCACCTTCTCACTAGTACAAGCCTCATGAAACATTTAATCATCCAGGTAATAAGGGATTCAATTTTGCATCCAATTCTTTAATGTGAATCACAAAAAAAGTGAAGGGTCAAAACCTAATTCATCACAACACCCTAGCTTTGAAGATGAAGCAAAATATATCTCAATGTTTAAAGAAGGTAAGCTTGGAGGTTCAAGCTAGCCTTCTATTGGCAAATTTACTATGATTTTTCTTCTCAAAAAGTACTCCCTATTAGCAATTTTTATTGCGTACTTGAAATAGTTTCACCAATTTCAATGGCGGGAAATACCATAATCTTGTGCAAAGGATACTTCATAGTAACACGGATAGTCAACAAATTTAAAATGTTTTCCTTACCTAAGGCTAGTCATAATTGTATTAGATACTTTGGGTTGAGATTTTCCAAAGTGGAAAAATGATTTATGAATATAAGAAATAATATTTTCTATCCTAAGAAAGATCTAGGACATGGTAATGAGTTATACAATTGAGAAACTTTGTTTCTGAAAGTGAATGTAAGTGTGTAACTTGAGGTGGGGCTATCAAAAAATCCTTGAAAGATACAACAATGACAAAACACTCTAAATGATGCTATGGGTTCTTGTGGGGATCCCTCCAAAAAATGGAAAGCTAAAGAGAAGAATTTGAGCTAGAAGCTCATAATCAAGCTCCTTGGGAACTTCACTAGGGATGATAACTTTGTCTAGTAGTCATTAGTCATGTTAATGCAATATTAATGCACAAAAATATATGACTTTAAATGGTAATATTATGACAACATTGTCCCAAATGGAGTCAAAAACTCCCAAAACCATTAAAGTTGGGACACAACACTCGATCTTTCTCGTAGGTTAGGTGTGCTTCAGTAGGAATGGGGCCTACGTTTATATCCCTATGGAGGAAAATTATCATGCAACAATGTCTTACTAGCACAAATGAGGGGATGGGGTTCAAAGCAAAACAAATTGATATCACATCTACAATGTTGTACTCACTGGTTTCCCTAGCAAAATAATACTAGTTTGTGAGATACTTTGTTATGCTCACATTCATAATATGTGGAAAGCATGGTGCCCACCCAAATTCAAAACCTAATTAGGTTATGCACACATTATTATTAAGAACTTTTGATTGCATGCAAAGGTAGATGACATGTGAACACATTGTTATAATTGTTACTCTACTTTTCCAAATTAGCTTTAGATACTAATGTGATTTATAGGGAAAATATGTAATGTCTCTTGACACAATATAAAAAATAATCATTTTAATAAATAAAGATTAAGCTATTTCTTTTAACAAATTTGAAAAATTCAGATTATAGTATTAACAAAAAGAGGCATGCCATGTTGTACATAATTTAGTTAATATGATATTTCATATATTAAATATGTTGCTAAAGTGAAGCTTATAACACATTAATCATGTTTAATGATATATTTTTTTTTCCCAAATTAAAAGGCCTTGGCCTTGATATTCCTTTTTAGAATCAAGGGTAGCGACAATCCAAGGACTGCCACTATATAATCATCATACCCTAACAACAATACAGTGAAAAAAATACTAGGTGATAATAATTTTTATCTTTGATTGATCCCTTGTAAATGTATCTTAAAATATTAAAGACTTTGAACTTGTAATTCATTACTTTATTTCATGCATAACACCCCTAGTTTGAAACCCCATTGTTTTGTTAATGTAATTTTGTAAAATACTATGAGTTCATGTAAGGCAGAACTCGTGTTGTAATTGTTTTGCTAATATTAAATTTAAGCTGGCAACGGCAGAACCAACACGTTGAATGAACGGGGACTCATGTATTCACCTAGGTCAAGGAGGGGGTGGTGTCAATAGCCTAAAAGATAAGTTTGACCCTATTTAACTCTTCTTACCTTATAATTTTATTAAACCCATACTTTCCCTAATTAATTCCTTAAACGTGTTTCTAAAGTTAAAAAGGGGGTTAAGAAGTTAATGGAAAAGTAAAGTGTTGCAAAAAAGTGAAAAGGGACATGCAAGGTTGGTGGAACCTTGGAAAAAGGAGGATGAAGAACATAGGAAAGAAAGCAAAGGAGAGACATAGGGATAGAGAGAACATCAAAGAAAAGAAGAAGAAAATGTACTATGCAGCATGGTAATGCAGTAGCATTGAGAAGAATTGTGACTGAACATAAAATTCATGGTCAACTGGAATTGTTGGAGGACAGAGAAACAAGTAGATAGTTCTAGAGAGAGGTGTCAAATTCGACCAGTTTGTGGCAGTTGGGTTGGTTGAGTGAACCTGTAAGCCCAAGCCTGTTTTGTTACCTTTTTGGTTTATCAAATTTCTTGGTTTTTGCCTCTGGTTGCACTAGTGATATGACAATGGTGTAAGAAATGCTTTTGGTGGAATTCTAAGCACAAATGTAGTGATTGTTTTCACTATGGTGCTAGCTAGAATGAAGCTAAAGGAAGGAATTGCACAGTTGCCATGGATTTGGTAATGAACCAGTAAATCCTATTGCCAAGTGAGGAAATCTGAGAGAAACCTGGGACTAGTGAGAATCTATGCTGAATGCATGAGTCTCAGCTCGAGGGTGGAGTTCTGCTGAGAGAAAAATGAGAAGAATTTCTTAAGGTTGGGTGGAACGTGGCTGCCATGAACCAGTTCCCCATTTCAATGATTTTGTAGATAACTTTATTTTCCCGTCAATTGTGTTTTAATTTCTGAAATGGTAAATAATTAATGTCTGATAAAAGTTTTAAACGGTTTCCTTGTTAAATTTCCTAAGTTTGAAAGCAAGGTATAAATACATGCTTTATTTTGATTAATTCATGAGTATGAAGTATGTGCAAGTTTAATTATGTGGTAATTATTCAAAATATGAGTGTGAGTTCTTTATTCAAGTCGGGGTTAAATTCATTTCATGTGGATAACGTTAATTCTCGGGCTTGAAATCATATGTCGAAGGTTGTTTTATTTGGAAAATAATATCTCCTAAGAGTTAAATAAAATGTTTGAATTAATTATTTAATAAAGTTTAAATGTTTGTGTGAGACATATTCAACCCATTAATTATTTAATGAAGTTTGGATGTATGTGTCCAAGATATGTTTGACCCGTTATTTATTTAATAAAGTTTGGATGTTTGTGTAATAGATATATTGGACCCATTAGTTATTTAATAAAGTTTGGATGGGCGTATCGAAGATATGCTCCACCCATTCTTTATTTAATAAAGTTTGGATGTGTGTGTGGAAGATATGTTTGGCCGAATAATTATTTAATAAAGTTTAGATGTTTGTGTAGCAAATATATTCTGACCATTAATTATTTAATAAAGTTTAAATGTTTGTGTTGCATACATATTCGACCCATTAATTATTTAATAAATTTTAGATGTCGAAGATATGTTCCACACATTATGCCTAATGGGTAAATTGAAAATCAATGGGTTTTTTTTGGTTATTTTATGTGGAAGCTCGAAAATAGAATAAAAGAGCTTTTATGTGGAAGCTCTAAAATAGAATAAAAGACAATGTTCTAATTTTGTTTATTAAATAAGCATAAAGTATTCTATGTGCCAATGCACATTTTTAGGTATTTTTCATTTAGAGCTATTGTGGTTTTGGAAAACCATGGGCCTTAATTGTTAAGTTAAAATAATTTTGAGTGGACGTCATTTAAGTTAAAAGAATGTTAAGTTAAGTTGAGTGGATGTCATTTACCTTCTGTTGGAATCATGTTTTATTTGCTTAGAGGACGATGTCGAGGATAACCTGGTCTGGTTGAAAAATTCATCCATAGGGGAATTTACTATGAAGCTTGGATATGAAAATTTGGCCAAAGGATCATTTGAAGGTGAAAGAGAGTGGTGGTGGAAATATGTATGGAAGACTTCATGCTCTTTAAAGGACAATATCACATTGTGGCTAGCTCTAAGAAATAAATTATTAACTTGGGAAAATCTCTTAAAAAGAGGATGGAAAGGACTGAGTTGGTTTGTTTTATGCCATTCGAATGAAGAATCATGTTCTCACTTATTTGTTTTCTGTCCATATGCAATGTCGGTCTGGAAGGTCACCTCCATAGAGCTAAAATCCCAGGATTCACACGAAGGATCTTCTTTGGACTAGAAATGTCATTCTTGGTGGATAGATAGTTCAGTATGTCACTTTGATTCCTTCCCTTCCTCTTTCATTTATGGAATTTGGTGGGATCGTAACAAATCCATCTTCCAAAATCGCCTTATTCGTCTAGAGGTGACAACGACCCTTGTTGTACAGTGGACAAAGGAACACAAAGATAAAGAAAAATAAATAAATCCCCAGTTTCTGGTACCCTTATTCGTCTAGAGGTGACAACGACCCTTGTTGTACAGTGGACAAAGGAACACAAAGATAAAGAAAAATAAATAAATCCCCAGTTTCTGGTACCATCAGTCATCGACAAAGCTACTCATTGGGATTATTTTGATGGAGCAAGTTAGGGAGAACCCCCTCTAGGAGGATCCAGAGGAGTATATTATATCTTGCCAAGAATCACAAATTTTTGATCAAATATGAACATTGTTCTACAACAAATCGGAGCTTGATTCTATTTATATAGTTTTGAAAATGGAATTAAATAGGAATATAACGAGTCTTCATCTATTTGGAGACTCAAAGATGGTTGTTGATTGGGCCAATAATAAAATTCAGATCAAAGCTCCACATCTTCAACAGATCCTCCGTTCTATCTGAAGGTTAATGATATCTTTCTCTATCTTTTCCATAACTCATGTGTACAGGGAATTAAACACAGAAGCAGATCAATTATCAAAAAATGCTCTGCTCTTGGTGCCCGACCAAACAGAGATAGAAGAGGTTCAATATGGCATGCATTTGTAAAATTTAAAGGGTTCTTTTTGTAAAATGAAACGAAAGGGTTTTGATATGTAGTTTTATGTAACTCTGATATGCCTTCATTTCGAAGCCTCATAGCAAATGAAGGCTTTGTAATATTAATGACAACTAAGTGATTNAGTCCCTTGTGGACATTTCATGATCATTCTTCTTGAATGATTGATATTTTCCATTTGGAATATATATATATATATATATATATATATATATATGATAACAAAATAAATTTATGTTGACGTATAGTCAGACACATTACCTTATCAATTATTGATTCCTTGCTACTAAGTTGGTACTTGTTACCACCTCTTTTCAATTTTTAAGTTCTAAATGTGAAATTTTGATTATGACATTTAAGTTGAAATTTTCTTTATTTTTATTAGCAATAGCCTCATTTTTTTAAAATTGATGAAGAATCACCTTTGAAATATCTTTAAGATCTTCTAATAAGAAAGCTTTTGAAACTGAGTTCATTGTAGAGTTATGCAAGGCTCTTGTTTTCTTCTTGTAGCAAAATGTTAAAAACTTTTTCTTTATGTTTAAGATGAAACTACCTAATGTTTGTTTCAATCGAGGTTGAGCCATGTAAACTTCATTTAGCACTACGTAAATTCCATTTAGCACTATGTAAATTTCATTTAGATAAATACTAGTAGCATTGAATTGGTAATATTAATTTATATAATCAATTATTAATTATAGATCCTTTGGCCAAATTTTAATTTCATATTGTGTTTTCTCATAAATATTATCTCTAAAATTAATATTGGATTCACCAAGTTGACATCAATTTGATTTTTCTCTTCGTTTTAAGAAATAATAATGTTAATATCATTTCCATAAATAATATAAACTTTAATTGAAAATAAAAAACATATTTCTATTAATTCTAAGAAATCCTCCATTTTTTGGTCATCTTTTTTTTTTAACTCCTTCCAATAAAATGAGATTTTACAAAAGTGATAACTTGTTGCATTAATTTTGATCTTGAGAATCAAACTTAGGGTTAAAGAGATCATTTACCTTAATCTTGAGGATCAAAATTATCTTTGTATCTTACCAAACTCAAAGACAAAAGTTAACTCTGCCAATATTATTGCAATGAACTCCCATGAGCTTCTAGCTTCTAGGTGTTAGACAATCCCTAGTGTTGGAGATGAAAAACACTCTCTTACATTGCTCGACCTATACCACATTAATCTCAATCCCATAATCTAGAGCATTGATCTCTTTAAGCTTTCTAACACCTCAAAACTATGACCAACTAAAAACACTTTATTTAAGTTTTTAACATAAAATTAATATTTTAAAACACATCAAATAATTTCTTAACTTTCTTAACTGATAAACCAAATTTAGTCTCAGTATACATTAAACACCATCGTCATCATTTGCAATCTTGATCGTCATGATTGCTATCATCATTCTAATCTTGACGACCATCACAGCACACAGAAGGTATTATTGGTTGCTTCTTGCTATCTTCCGCCAAGAATTTTCTTTATCATTAATGGATGATTGGATCATGGACCTTAATAACCAGAGATTGACGGCAATGACAACGCACACAGAAGGTATTGATTGCTTATTGTTATCATCTGCCGAGAATTTTCTTTTACATTGACGCAAATTGCAATACATCGCAATTTTTCTTTGATTAATAGCCACACTTTAGTGCACCAGAGATTGACGATGATGGCGCAAGTTTTCTGACTTTGATTAATAGCCAGACTTTAGTGCACCGGAGATTGACGGTGATGGCAACGTACAAAGAAGGTAATGGTGGCTTATTCTCATCTTTCACCGGAAAGTTTTTTTTACATCGACGCACTGCATCGCAATTTTTCTGACTTTGATTAATAGCCAGACTTTAGTGAAGCAGAGATTGACGTCGATGGGAACGTGCACACAAGGTAATGGTTGTTGCGTTATATTTCACCCGGAATTTTCTTTTACATTGACGGATTGCATCGTAATTTTTTTGACTTTGATTAGATTAATAGCCAGACTTTACTGCAGCAGAAATTGACGGCGATGAAAAAGAAAGTAAGTAAGAAATTGCCAGGAAGGAATTTCTTTTACACTGACGGACTGACGGACTGAGATTTTAGTTTCCTTCCTGACGGCGACTGCGACCCAAAACTGAAGGCGCAGATTATTCTGAATATGACAGGCCCAAGATCCGTAAGTTTCGTCCTTGAGGTGGGGCTATCAAAATATCCTCGAAAGATACAACAATGACAAAACACTCCAAATCAGGGAATGGAATTTGACAGGGCATTTACCCGTCATGGGTCAATTTACCCGTCAAATACAGCTAAGATTTTGCTGAGACCGTCAAAATCTGGCTTAGAATACAGAAAACGTTTCAGATTTTGTTTGTTACTGGCAATTTTGACGGTGTCCGCCATTTGAAATTCCAACCCTGCTCCAAATGATGCTATGGGTTCTTGTGGGGATCCCTCCAAAAAAATGGAAAGCTAAAGAGAAGAATTTGAGCTAGAAGCTCATAATCAAGCTCCTTGGGAACTTCACTAGGGATGATAGTTGTGTAGTAGTCATTAGTCAGGTTAATGCAATGCACAAAAATATATAACTTTAAATGGTAATATTATGACAACATTGTCCCAAATGGAGTCAAAAACTCCCAAAATCATTAAAGTTGGGACACAACACTCTATATTTCTTGTAGGTTAGGTGTGTTTCAGTAGGAATGGGGCCTAGGTTTATATTCCTATGGAGGAAAATTATCATGCAACAATGTCTTACTAGCACAAATGAGGGGATAAGGTTAAAAAAAATAAAAATTGATATCACATCTACAATGTTTTACTCACTGGTTCCCAAGCAAAATAATACTAGTTTGTGAGATACTTAGTTATGCTCACATTCATAATATGTGGAAAGCATGGTGCCCAACCTAATTCAAAACCTAATTAGCTTATAGACACATTATTATTAAGAACTTTTAACTGCATGCAAAGGTAGATGACATGTGAACACATTGTTATAATTGTTACTCTACTTTTTCAAATTAGCTTTAGATACTAATGCGATTTATAGGGAAAATATGTAATGTCTCTCGAAACAATATAAAAAATAATCATTTTAATAAATAAAGATTATGCTATTAAATTTGAAAAATTGAGATTATAGTATTAACAAAATGTTAGGGTTAACTTTG
>LPNX010601470.1:0-36820 GCA_001517045.1 Pseudotsuga menziesii | reverse complement strand
ATATATATATATATATATGTTTGTGTGTGTGTGTGTGTGTGTGTGTGTGTGTGTCTTTCATCCTGATTTGATGGTATCCTAAATGGAGGTTAAGTTTGGAGAAGAATTTGGCTCCATCATACTCATCTAATAGATCATCAATGACATGATTAAGGAATTGATCTTTGATGGTTTACTATGTTGGGATCTAGGAAATCAGGACACATGCACCAATTTCTTTCCGTTTTTATGACCATAACCACTGGCGAGGAATAAGGGCTTGTGTTAGGATAAACAACATCAAATTCAAAATAATTCTTGAATGATTTTCTCAATTTCAAAAGGATGGTGGTAAGGGTGGACATTGGGGGTTGGATACCTAAAACTAAAGGAATTTGATGGTCACATTCCCTATGATATGAAAGTAAACCTTTGGAGTGAATATCTGATGCAAGATTTCCATAACTTGGATGGCATAGAATTGAGCAATGACACCAGACTAGCCTTTATTCAACAATTTCTCCATACTATGGAATGATATAATTTCTAAGGAAGTAGGTGTAATTCCATGGAAGTAATGTGTATTCCCATATTGATTAAATCTAAGAGAGAGTGCCCCAAAATCCATTGTGACAAGTCCTAAGGTCATGATCCATTTGACCCCAAAAACTATATCACAACCACCCATGGCCACCACTTTGGAGTTTGTGACTTTCACAATGTCCACCACATTTCATTATACCCTCATTTTCTATAATAATTTGGAAATTGGAGATAGGGTGGATATAACAATGGGTGTCTTCATCCATATGTCAATGGATGAAATTATGGGTATTGCCATTGTCAACTAACACAATGATTTTTGTGTGTTTGATGTAGCAAATCAATTTCAGTGTTTGAGGTGTGGAAAATCCTAATAAAGCATGGAGTGAAATTTGGGGCTGCTCCTTGGGAACTAGTATATCAAGAGTATCTTATAGGGGTGGCATCTAATCGTCTATTTCTAGTTAAGGATGAGCTTCCAAGGTGTGACCCTCTCGGGACTAAGAGGGATTTTACTTGATCTAGAATAATTTATGTTCTTTGCATTTATGCCCTCTGAAATATTTTTCATCATAGTTATAAAAAAGGAATAGGAATTAACACTCAACCATGGAATCTAGGGTCAACTTATGGATTTTGAGCGAGTTGATGGAGGTGCTGGGAGGGGGAGCCATAAGAGACATGTTACAAATGGGAAACAAAGGGTGCTTGGGTTGGGAATTTATCACCAATTAAACATAGCTATCTATATCATAATGTAATGTCCCTTTTTTGGAATTTTGGAGAAAAGTGCAATTCGGGAAAAATTCGAGCTTAACTGGTCATGACTCTAGAGGGTTCCAACTTTCACCAAATGGTCCCGAATTTTAAAGGAGATGGTATGGTGAGTCTTAAAACATCCCAAGGTGGTTTATGGATAATTTGTATCAGACTTTGGACCTCTGCAAACTTGTTTGGGGCTAATGACAAAAATACCAAAATTACTAGGAAATTGTGTTCAAATCCCCCCAAGGGTGATGGCCAAAACGGCTCTCCAAATCAAGTACAAACCTACAAAATTTCAGAAAAGAGTATGGGAATGAGTATCAGACATCAATTATTGTCCTTAATCATGTTTATTAAGTTACACAAATGGATTATGGTCTGCAACATTTGAAGGGTAACTTTTATAGAAATTGCCTAAGGGATATTTGCATTACTAGCTAGAATTTGACATAGGAAAGGTAGAATATATGGTTCTGAGAGTAATATGAAACATGGTGGTAATATATAGAATAAAATTTAATTCCCTAGTAGCGTAAAACTTAAAGGAAAACCCTCCCACAAATATGATACAATACTCCTCCAAGATTGAAGCCAAAGTCATGGAAACTAGTGATTCAATGGCATGGGAATGCAAGCTTTTCACCCATGATTTTCTTGGATTTCGACTCACATAGGTTATGGACATGAAATTAAAGAGTATACATCATATATGTATTTCACAACAGCCTCAAACTCATAGAATATCACTTATACAAATCTGGTATAAAACTACTTCAATATTGAATCCAAAATCCATGAAGACTAGTGATACAAGTGCATGAGTATGCAAGTTTTTCATACATGTATTTCTGATATTATGAATTAAAGAGCATGCGGAAATAATATCAGAGATACATTCATCATATATTTATTCCCCATCATCATGAAACTCATATAAATTTCCTCATACAAATATGATATAAAGCTACTTCAATATTGAATCCAAATCCATGAAAACTAGTTATTCAAGAGCATGGGGAATGTGAGCCTTTCATACATATATTTATGAGATCTAGAATTAGAGATAATATGTAGATGATATTATAGATCCATGAATCATGTTTCAAATATTGGGCATCAACTATACTTAGCAAAGTGCAAGCACCACTCCAACAAGTGCACCATCAAATGAGATTGTGGGGGAATGGAGAAGAAGGAATGAGAGAATGGGGAGATAGTTGAGTATTCGAATGTATGGAAATTCAACCTGAAAATAAAAATCTTTAATTAATTTCCCATGAGAGGTCTGAATGGCCTCTCCATCAACCAACTTGGAAAGGAATCCAACTCCCTCGAAATTGGTTCACAAGCAGGGAGAGTGAACACTCACCGTGCAATGGACAAGCAAAAGATCTCCAAAATGCCAAAGGCCAATTAAAAAATGATAAAAATATATTCTCATTCCTCATGAAATCCTTCTATTAACATCATGAGGCATCCTAAGGTCGAATTTCCCTTCATGAGCTTCCTCCAACTCATCTCAGTGGTTTAATAACTCTCATGACACTTGACTTCCTCTTCATGCTCCAATTCTTTCCCCAATTTGAATGGATTCCTCTAACTCCCAAATTTGACCTCTTGGTGTCTATTTGTATCCCTGACACGTCAGATTTTTCATATGTCAGAAATAAGGTCTGAATTTGTCATACTTGTCATAGAATCTTCCTTCATTTGTTGTAATAGAGTGGATATAATCTCCTTCCAAGTGGCACACCTTGTCTTCTAGTCTCTTCCTCTTCCATGGGAGTTACCCTTATTTATCAATTCGAATTCATTGGCCCATTATATGATATTAGACACCACATCACCATCCAATAATGTTACATTACCCATGTGTTTGAATTTGGATGAATATCATGCCAAGTGTGCGGAGAATCTAGTCACCCAAAGGATCCACAAGCTTCCAAGTGTCTTCATGAATCCATGCCACCTTATTTTATTATAATTTATCATTTATGTGACCCATTTAAATTTGAATATGGTAAACTAATTTTTTTTTGGGTCCCATAGCCCCTTATCAAAATTTATGTCTCCCAAATTCGACCTCTTGGTGTGTATTTGTATCCTTGACATGTCAGATTTGTCATATGTCAGAAATAAGGTCTGAATTTGTCATACTTGTCATAGAATCTTCCATCATTTGTTGTCATAGAGTGGATATAATCTCCTTCCAAGTGGCGCACCTTGTCTTCTAGTCTCTTCCTCTTCCATGGGAGTTACCCTTCTTTATCAATTCGAATTCATTGGCCCATTATATGATATTAGACACCAAATCACCATCCAATAATGTTACATTACCCATGTGTTTGAATTTGGATGAATATCATGCCAAGTGTGCGGGGAATCTAGTCACCCAAAGGATCCACAAGCTTCCAAGTGTCTTCATGAATCCATGCCACCTTATTTTATTATAATTTATCATTTATGTGACCCATTTAAATTTGAATATGGAAAACTAAATTTTTTTTGGGTCCCATAGCCCCTTATCAAAATTTATGTCTCCATCTTAGCCTAGGGAACTAGTAGGTTGGTGAAACATTATTTGCAAATAGCCATATTTGGAAATTATTTAATTGGGGATATGAAAATCCTCCCCATTCAAGATTTCTTGTCCTCAATCAATGCCAAGTTTCTATTCTACAAATTTTTTTCATATTCCCAAGTGGCATCCTCATTTGGCATTCCTTCCCTTGCACCAAGTGCTCTCTTATGGTTCTGCTAATTAATTTTTCTTAGCTGCAATTTGAGTAGTGGCACTCATGTACTTTGCTTTTTTGTTCCCAAAAGTAAATAGATGTGGATTGTGCATATTGATAATAGATATATCCTGCAACATCACCATTAACACCAAAAGGATTAATCAAATCCATACAAACCAAATTTGCACAAATAATCTTTACCTCCATATTTTGGAAACCTTTTCTGAACTTTCACCCCTTTTTGCTTCTGTATAATTCTTTGAACTTGGTACCAAGTTACCAAACTTTGAGTTCCTTAAGATTCCAAGAAATTTTAGAGAGGAACCACCATGCTTGCTGATGCACTACTCTTATTACAATCATCTTCTCAAGCGATGATTAAATCTCTAATGTTTCTTGTTTCCCCCAAAACTAAAACCAATGAGACCAAAAATGATCCCAGGGTCCCATATGATCCTGATACATGCACGGTGTGAAATGTATATGATGAAATTCCATGAACACCAAGCATCTGAAAATTGAATCCATTTCTCAAAAGGTATCCCACATAGGAAACTGGAACACTGCTATGCAAAGATGAACTCAAACAATTGGTGGTTGGTTTGCTTTCTCAAAACAACAATTGAACTGCTACTCCAAGTGAGATGAAACCAAGTAGTTCCAGGATCCCATTTCTTGTATTGTACCCTTCTAAACAACATGAGCACAAAATATATTTCATTAAAGTACATAAGAACATCATACAAATGTACATCAATAAGGTACGTCATCAAATAATCATGAAAGTGCTTGTACATCCAAGTAAGTAGATCATCATGTGACCCATACACACAAGCATCAAGTATTATATCATATCTACTCCAATGACATAGGTGAGGATCCCATGTCCTATAATGCTGCTCCAAAATATTGTAAGATGCATCAGAATTATAATCAACAATTTTTTCTTTCATCCAAGAAGCGAATGGAGAACTTCCACCAAAATATGAACCAAATAAGGAGCAAAGGAAACATGAAGACTTCAAGTGGCTCAAAGAAGTCTCATCAATGCACCCATGCATATGTATATCATCATGAAATAACAGAGGATGTTGCTTCCAAAGTTATTCAAACATATATCTCTTCACCCAAGTGTGGGATGAAGTTCCTCCAACATCAAATGGACTAGGTGAGGAGCAAGGAAAATCATGAGTCTCCAAGTGACTCAAGTGAACATCATAAGTGCACCCATGTAGATGTGTATCATCATAATGCAACAAAGGATGCTTCTACAAAAGTAAATAAGATGGTGCTCTAATAATTCCATCATCAAAAGGAGATATATAAATTCCATACTCTTCATGTGGCACTATAAAAAAAAACCTTTCACCCATACTTCATTAGGATGAATGCTGCAAAATTTGGAAGTGTAGGATGTAGGAGAAAGAAGCAACTCACCCAAATGATCAGAAAGTGAAAAAATTTCATCGTGTGAAGGATCCAAGGGGTAGTATTATGCACCTCCCTTAAAAATGCAAAACTTTTCCCATGGGTTGGTTCCAAGGTGGTGGAATCATACACTTCTCCAAAAAGTGTGTAACTATTTTCAAGAGGCAACTCAAGTTCCTCTTCCACCACAACAAGTGATTGGCTCTCATAAATATGATCTTCAAAAAAATCAAGAACCTGCAATTTTCCATGGCTCTCATGATCCCTCAGGTCATGAGAATCCTCCAAGCAATCTACCATATGCCAATTTGAAACATAGGAGGAAGAACACGAATATTGGAACCTCCTAAGAAGTTGCTCGTTTGGAATTTTGAGCTGATGAATATACTCATTATTATTCAAGTATGCTTCATGTAACCATTCATTAATATCAACCAAATTGTTTCTATCAAAAATCAAAGACATGAAATTGCCTTCGATTGTGCACATTTCTTTTTGAATCTTCTCCATGTCTTCAAGGAAGGATGGCTCCTCCAACGAAGAAAATTTCCAACAAGAATTTGATACCAATTCCTTAGCGTCATGGAGTATGCTAAGGGCCTCATGGATATTTATTTCACTCATATTCAAATTTCCTTCAATGAAGGATGGTTCATGGGAGTGAACCTCGTCTTCTTCTTTCTTCTTGATTTGATCAACTTCTTGAAGCTCAAGTGGTGATGGGGAAGTTAACCTTGGTTCTTCATTAGATACTACAAGCTATTCATATTTATTCTCATGATAAATTTTTATTGCAGCAACATTTTCAAATATTATCTCTATGTCACCAACATAGAGTTGTGAGCACCCATCAATAGGTACTCCTTCACAGTTCAAACATCCATCAGTAGATGCCCTTTTGTCCATGTCCATAGTATAATGTGTCTTGGAATAATATTCAATAGTTTCAAGGTACTATTATTCATTCTCATGTGATGTTTCCTCATATTTTTCAAAGTCACTTGGGAGTTACTTTCGATCCTCATAATGTAATTTTTTTTTTTTTCACCACCCACAGAACTTGGTGGCTCCTTGGTCTCCACCCTACTTGTGGATTGCTGATTGTTCATTAATGAGTTCACATTTGAATTATTGTTCATATATCCATTAAAAAATAATCAAAGTATTCAAAAGGAATGGTATTGTGTCTCTCCATGATGGAAACTTTTACTACCCCCTCCTACCAGCTTACCCCTAAGTTGGCTATCCATCAATTCGAATCCTTACATGAGTTTCTTGGTCGTATCATCAAAATATGACTGAATGAGTTTATTAAATTCATCCTTATCATCCATAAATTCAATAGGATCCAAGAACATGATTTTATACCACTGTAATGTCCCTTTTTTGGAATTTTGGAGAAAAGTGCAATTCCGGCAAAATTCAAGCTTAACTAGTCATGACTCTAGAGGCTTCCAACTTTCACCAAATGGTCCTGAATTTGAACGGAGATGGTATGGTGAGTCTTAAAAAATACCAAGGTGGTTTATGGATAATTTTTATCATACTTTATACCTCTGAATATTTGTTTGGGGATAATGAAAAAAAACCAAAATTTCTCGGAAATTGTGTTCAAATCCCCCCAAGGGTGATGGCCAAACTAGCTCTCCAAATCAAGTATGACCCTCCCAAATTTCAGAAAAGAGTATTTGAATGAGTATCATAAATAAATGAATTTCCTTAATCATTTTTATTAATTTCTGCAAATGGATTATGGTCTGCAGCATTTGTAGGGTAACTTTCATAGAATTGCCTAAGGGAAATTTGCATTACTAGCTAGACTTTGACACATGAAAGGAATAATATATGGTTATGGGAGTAATATGAAAAATGGTAGTAATATATGGAATAAAAATTTCTTCTCAAACAGCATAAAACTCAAAGGAAAACCCTCCCAAAATCTGATACAATACTCCTCCAAGATTGAAGCCAAAGTCATGGAAACTAGTGATTCAATGGCATGAGAATGCAAGCTTTTCACACATGAGTTTCTTGGATTTCGACCCACAGAGGTTATGGAAATGAAATTACAGAGAAATACATAATATATGGCTGTAAAAACATCTTCAAACTCATATAATATCTCTCATACAATTCTAGTATAAAACTACTTCAAGATTGAAGCCAAAATCCATGAAGACTAGTGATACAAGGGCATGAGTATGCAAGCTTTTCATACATGTATTTATGATATTTCAAATTACAGAGCACTTGGAAATAATATTACAGAGGCATACATAATATATTTCTTCCCCATCATCATAAAACTCATATAAATGTCCTCATACAAATATGATATAAAGTTACTTCAGTATTGAATTCAAATCCATGAAAACTAGTTATTCAAGAACATGGGGAATGTGAGCCTTTCATACATACATTTCTGATACTTGAACTTACATATCATATGTACATGAGCTTATATATCCATGAATCATGTATCAAATATTGGGCATCAACTATACTCAGCAAAGTGCAAGCACCACTCCAACAAGTGCGCCATCAAATGAGAGTGTGGGGGACTGGAGAAGAAGGAATGAGAGAATGGGGAGATAGTTGAGAATTTGACTGTATGGAAATTAAAACTGAAAATAAACTCCTTAATTAATCTCCAATGAGAGTTTTTAATGTCCTCTCCATCAACCAAATTGGAAAGGAATCAAACTCCCTTGAAATTAGTTCACAAGCAGGGAGAGTGAACACTCACCGTGCAATGAACAAGCAAAAGCTCTCCAAAATGAAAAAGGGCAATTAAAAAATGATCAAAATATATTATAATTCCTCATGAAATCCTTTTATTAAATTCATGAGGCATAATAAGGTTGAATTTCACTTCATGAGCTTCCTCCAACTCATCTTAGTGGTTTAGTAACTCTCATGACACTTGTCTTCCTCTTCATGCTCCAATTCTTTCCCCAATTCGAATGGCTGCCTCTAATTCCAAAATTATACCTATTGGTGGATATTTTTATCCATGACATTTCATATTTGTCATATGTCAGCAATCGGGTCTGAATTTATCATACTTGTCATGAATCTTCCATCATTTGTTGTCATAGAGTGCATAGAATCTCCTTCCAAGTGGCACACCTTGTCTTATAGTCTCTTCCTCTTCCATGGGAGTTAACTTCCTTTACCAATTCGAATTACTTGGATCATTATATTATATTTGACACCACATCACCATCCAATAATGTTACATTACCCATGTGTTCGAATTTGGATGAATATCATGCCAAGTGCACGGGGAATCTAGTCACCCAAAGGCTCCACAAGATTCCAAGTGTCTTCATGAATCAATGCCACCTTATTTTATTAGCCTTTATCATTTATGTGACCCATTTAAATGTGAATATGGTAAACTAAAGTCCTTTTGGGTCCCATATTCCCTTATTACAACATTGATGTCTCCATCTCAACCTAGGGAACTAGTAGGTTGGTGAAACCTTATTTGCAAATAGTCTTATTTGGAAATTATTTAATTGGGGACATGACACATAACCTTAAAACAAAATGGAGGGATTCTACAGAAGGACATGTGAATAAATTTCCTCCTTAAGGCCACTAATGAAACATTGTAAGAAAGAAGACTCAAGGAGGCCTTCTATGCGAATGACCAATTGCTCAAACAATATAATATAGCCTAAAACAGTGTCAGTTTGACACAATTTGGTCAACCTACCCAAATAGTGAGTTTCACAATTAAAACACTCATGAAGTATATTCACAAATTGGACCCAAGGAACATAACAATTATAAGGTTTCGAGTACCATTACCACCATTGACATAATTTAGAATCTAAATATAAAATTCCAATTTTCAACTTTTGAAGATCACATTTAATGCCATGGAGAGAAAAATAATATTCCATTTGGGCCACCCAACCAAAGGGGTTGAAAAATTCAAATTGGCACATGTGAATATTTAGAAGGTTGTGCCATGAAGTTTTTATCTTCAAAGTAGTGATATTGGGTACTTAGAAATAGAGAGTGAGAGCCCTGGTCTTTAGTGGTTAAAGCTTCATGAGATGGAGTGTCGAATGGTGGAGCATATCATACATGTTGGGTAGTAGAAATTACAAAAATGTACCGATTGGTCATATTATGGTCAAAATCCTGGTCTTGGGTGGTTAGTTACTAGTCAAGTTTCATAAGTAAATAGGCTAGGGTTTGAAGGTCGGGAGGTGGAGTGGGTTGGTTCGGATTCGGTTGGGGTGGATTCTTGTTGGTATTCTCCATGTGGGTCTAGTTGTGGGTGTGTGCCATGGGAGTGGAAAAGTATTAAAAAGAATAAGGGATGAGTATATTGAAATAGGGTTGTGAGGGATATATATCAAAATTATCAACATGATGCAAGGACTCTTTTTAGGTAGGCCACAAATAAGAGTTTTTGGAAACACATGAAAAGGGTTATGAGAGGTATATGTCAAAAATATTTTTTAGTTTTATTTTTCTTGCGCTAGTGCGAGAATTACTCCTAGTTGAATGTAATTGCACTGATAGAATTCCCAAATTCTTTCTAGATTCAAAGATGTAGGAATTTTGTGTGGCCGACAATAATGAATTTGATTGCTACTTTGACATAATGAATAAATTTCAAAAAGATTTTGCAGAGAGAAGGTTTTCTATTTTTTTCAAGGCTCTGAATACAAAGGATTGTCATGCACTATATCTCTCTTATAATACATATCGGGTTGAATATTAGTAGTTGGACCAATCTCCCTGGATTCTAACTAAGAAGGCTTAACCATGCCTTTAATTGTACTACATGACCACCCAAGTACATGAGAATATCTTCTTGAGTTCTATGCTTGGTGCCACCTTAGAAAAAAGAATACTATTGGATGGTTTTAGGTAACCTAGAGGGGCTTCCAATATATCCTAGGGTATTTGGAATTGGTTCTTTGGCATGTTTTGTCTAATGTGATACTACTTGTAGGGGTATTGACAAGAGTTACAAAGGCTTACAACAATTTTACCAACCGAGCGTAGAATGTGACTAAGTACCAATTGTATTTGATGCATGTAGTGTTCCCCAACCATAGTTTTACCCACTAAATGAAAGAGCTATGTCGTTATTTAAAGATGTTGGAACACATGTCTAGCCTAAAACAATTTCTATAAAATATTTGTGCTAGCTCAAGAAGGTAGATTTGATACCACTTGTGGTGTTCTTTATCCCTCTAACTTTAAAAAAATGATATACAAACTTTAATGCAATAAACCATAAATTATAGAGCAAGACAAGAAATATTAGACAATCGAAAGATACAACTAGCATAATATGAGCTTTATATTAATATAAAAATTATGGAATCTTTGTTCATGGGGCCTTTTGTGGTAGGGAAAACTCTCACTTTAGAAGAGATACATCACAACAATACTTAAAAAAAATTCAAACTTTTTAGAGCCTTGTATTTCTTTGAATAGGCTTCTCAGATCCAAATTTCCTAGGTACCTGACATGGTCAAATAATTAACAAATAATAAAGAGACCCTCTTTACATTGATTGATTAACACTAACTTACTCGACCTTATTTCAATGATATGGTCTTATACAATTGTGTGTCTAAATCCTAAAGTAAGGTAGTTTAGGGTAGGATCCTAACAACATCAAAGTAATGAATGAAATAAACAAGTTTATACATAGCTTGGAACTTGATGAAGATTCCTCCAAGCACCAATTCTTCCTTGGGCTTCTTTCCATCATTAACAATGCTTAATTATTCTCATGGAAGCAACTCATATGAGAGAAACTTAATAATTAAATTTCCTAGATAGTAGGCTACCAACCACTCCACCTCTCTCATTTCCCAAAATGATCCTTCTTTTATATATTGGTGGGAGAAATTAAGATAGTGTTTTCATTTCAAACATAATTATCCAATAAAATAATCATAAAATGCAAGGAAAAATAATTAATAAAGAAAATCACATGCATTATCCCATCTAATCCAACCATAATGAATAAGGGCAACTATTTACTTATGTCTTAAGTTGTTTCATATGGTGAAGCTGATATATGATGGAAAGTGAAATATCACTCATAATCATCCAGATCCATTGGAACACATATATATGCTATTGATTGTTCCCTCAAATAAAAGATGGAAATCTAGCAAGTGGAAGTGACCTTGTCTATCATGGTAAGACATTTTATTTATCAAAGTGTCTGTCTTTATGTGTACGGATGGAACCTCCTTCCCATTGATTTCCATGGATGGCCATAATAATTCTTTGGACCATCCATCTCCCTCTTATTGCTTCTTCTTCCTCCCTGTCTATTGTTCATTAGGAGGTTCCTACAACCACTATGGAGGACATGGAATTCTAGTCACAAGCTAAACAAATACATTAGTAACCACCCAAGGTGGATCACATGGAGGGAAATAAGTATTTTTTCTTATGGTAGGGTATTCCAATATATAAGTTTTGGTGAAATATTGTAGTAGTTACTTTGATATAGCGTTTTTATGGATCATTCCACATGAATGATTTAACTTCAAATTCACATAATACATATAATATTTTAACATACATCACCTTTTAAAAGACATATTCTGCACCATGAGGGGAAATTATGATGTATGTAAACAAATAAAAATGTTTTTACATCACTATTTAATATGAGGCCATGCAACTAGATCATGGAAAAAAACCTTTACTATTAGATGTAGTGTTGTGTATGAACAACACATTCTATCATCCACCTAGGCCCATTACATGGAAACTTATGTTTTAGATAAGGATGGTGTTGTATATTCCATTCAAAAAGCTTAGGATTTCCATATGCCATTCACATATGTCTTAGATAAGGATGGTGTTGTATATTCCATTCACAAAGCTTAGGCTACATCGTCTTGATGACTGGAAGGAGATGATGGAGGAGGAGGAGGAGGATGTATGTCCTCATCTGACAAGGAATGATCATCCATCCTAGCATCTAAAAGGATGGATGCACTAAAAATGTGTTGCATCAAGTTACTCATATCATGAGAAACAATCCTATACAACTCTATGAGGTTTGGGTTCCACATATCATCTCACACCATTATAGGTTGAACCCCACATTATGCCAATAATGCTGAAAACCTATCTGGCATCTCCTAGTGATACCTGTCATTAATCCTTCTTTAGAGGCCAGGTCAATTCAACTATCAAATCTAGATCTCTTGCATCTCCTCATAATCCTGAGCATGAAGAGGTGGTTTCTCCCCATTGAATGTGTCAGTGTCTGCAAAATCTAGTACACAACAATAATTAGAAAAAAATCATTCAACAATTTAATATAGCAATTTAGAATGTACTCCATTTTCATTAAGAATAAAGAGAATAAAATGTGACTAGATTAATTTAAAAATAATGCTAATATTACCTCTCTCATCCAGTGGGTCATCCCGATAAAGAATATGTTGTGGAACACACTCCAATCCAATCCCATGTATGGATATGGAACCTGGTCTAATGAATGTTCATTCTCACTGCATAACATCTTTAGCACCTCTATTGTAATCTTGGTTGAGAACTCGGGATTCCCCCTTGTAGTGCTCCTCCTTCAAGAGGAAGAACTAACTCAATCTATTTCCTTAGTTTAACCTTCTGATGTAATCTAGCTCAGTTAGATTCTCTATTCTAATAAGAAAGAATTTATTCTTACAACATTGTTTGTTTCACATAATTCTAAATTACATTTTAATAAAATAGAATTTTTGCAGCATACTCCTAAGATAAAATAAAACTATAAAACAAATTTTCATTTCATACATAATTTAAATATCTAAGTTATACTTGTAAAATACATGGATCCCATAGGTTATAGTAGCTTCTTTATATTCTCGTAGACCCACAACTAGAAACAAAAATGACAAAGCACCCTATCGACCAACTATTATCTTGTTGGACCTAAGAAATCAATGAATTTCCTATCCCCCGAGCCCACAACCAATAATATCGATAACAAACACTTCCTTAGTTCAATAGTGCAATCTTTCTCTTGAGTTTCCCACCTTCTCCTTGGAGTTGTCCCCCTCCTTTAAGCCTCGAGTTGTCCCTCTCCTCAGAAGGCTTCACTTCAAAAATCCCACTTTCCCTCACAGTTCACTCCAAATGCACCAACCCCTCCTATTCTCGTAAAAATTTCCTATATACCCTTTCCTCCTCTAGAAGCCTTCAGGATTACTCCAACACCCCCATCAAATCCCCTGAACCTCGAAGAATTACTTTCCTTTTTTGTTTAAATTTCCAAATCATAAAAAAATACTATATTCTTATGTACTTATTTTCTTGAGCAGTTAAATGGAATTAAGGTCAATTAAATTCAATTGAGTGAGTTGATTGCACATTCATTAATAATTCTTGATATGTTCATTTGAGATATTCATGAGACACTGGGTTAATTGTTAGACCTAGTCATCATTTTAAACATTAAATATGTTTGAATAAAATAATAATTTAATGTTTATTATTGTTAACCTTTCGTATTGGTAGTGGTGGGTGTCTTAAATGTGTTATCCAATTTGGATTTGATGTCTTACATGGTAATAAATTAATGACAAATTTTATTTAATGCCATCCTAACTTATCTTGTTTGGTCCAATTAAAAAGTTAAATTCCCCTTTTTAATTTTTCATGAAGTGCTTCGATCAATCCTATTAATAATTACTTAACTCACTAATTCGTATACTAATTTAGTTGATCCACTGTGGTTTATAGTAAATGACCATTTTATCATTATTAATATTAATTAAATAACAATAATCATAATAATAATTAGTGATTAATAAATAATAACAATATTTATTTGCTTAATCAACAAGTACCATAGTACCAATACAGCATTCTTGTATTTGTAAACAAAGAACCCTTAAGGGTTTTAAACAATCACAATAAACAATTAAACAATACAATTTAACTGACACATATGGAACAATATTTATGTTTATTCATGACAATTTCCTTACGACAATTCTAATTGACGACACTTAATCAATTAATTATTACAATGTTCACATATACTGAGTAACTTAAACATCCATTATTTGTATTGAATCAATGCACAATTAACTTAGTTATTCACAACATCTTATACAATTATTTAACATGTCAAGTATTCATATATCGATACAAGCGTACATGTGCAAAGTGTTCATGCGTGGCTAGCATATGCACAAGGTCGGATATGTACTATAAGAAAACATCATCTCACATATGAATACTTGCTAACTAATAATAAAAATCTTCGGGCATGTAGAACAAGCATACTTATAACATAATTACTTTAGCATCATTACTTATTGTTTCAATTAACCGTTTAAACTTTCATATCATTATATTTATGTTCACATTAGTTTAATCATTCAGTTACAAGGAACGATACCTTCTACCACTAACTTGGTATCATGGAATCCTCAATACTCAAAAAATAATAACTAACATATCCTCCCATCATAACCTACGTCTGCATCCTCCCTATCCTTCCTCTTCTAGTAAATATGTGGATGTCGACTTCCCCTACTTGACCACATATAAAACTTGAAAGTGGTCGTCATAGTGGACATGTCCCCTCCTATCATAAATATTACCATCGTAATCACAACAACTTGGGGAGCTTGTCTCAGCATGGCCCTCCCATGAACCTAGGTATCATAGTGACATAGGGTTGGAAATACATCCATCCCCTTCAACATACTGGGTCTATGCCCTATCAAATCATACTCTGTTACTATCAAGATTATTGGTTTGTGTCATTGTATCATCAATTTTGGTAGCTAAGGTTTACTACATAAACAAGTTCTTATTCCACACATCATATCAAGTACTCATCTATCACACAACCCTTGTGTCATGTGGGTTAGTGTTTTACAAAATACACATTTATAACAAGTAATTCCACTTGATCATCAATTGGTCCACATCATCATCACCATCATCCTTCTTTCATGTAACAATTTAATTCATCATAGGTACACACAACATATAATAATTCAATTGATCGCATCATAAAATTGTATCCACCTACCACATCATATCTTTCATGTTTCATCAACAAAAACAAGTTAAACATATAAATATCATCACAAAAGAAAGGAATCACATGATAATCAAAACATAGTAACATCATAAACATCATAACAACATAATCATAGTGACAACATAACCACAGTAACAACATATAATCAAGTCATCATGTCATAAAATAGTTTACTCAATCGAGTTGAGTCCAACATATAATAAACAATTAAAGTGTAGTATGTCTGACTAATAAAATATACCATGTACGAATGATAATATGTATAACCAAAATATGGGGCATTACATACACCCACCCTTTGGGAAATTTCGTCCCAAATTTATGGTTAAAATAGTGAGGGAAAGTCTCAGCACATGGTTTATGCATCCTCCAAGCTAGTAGACCTTGGGTTATACTTGTCCCATTGAGCTTTAAATTGAGCAAACATGTCGATGTTATCTTATAGTTTTACTTATTTTATCCCATGATATATGCTCTAATAATTAATGAACATTTAGATTAGTCCTTCTGTTGAATATCAATATTATATCTAGAATGCGTAAAGGTTATAATCAAGTGCTATCCACCTTAGTATCCTACTTATTACCTTTTAACAATATCCCTTAATTTACATCATCTAGACAGGTTTACTCATCACACAACCAAGTTTTTAACTGAAACGTATATTGATCCAACTTAGCATGAAATAATCAAGGATTTTAAACAAAGGTCTTAGAACTCATAATTTGTATTCACTCAACATGAAACTACCAAGAATCCTTAAGGTTAGCATACCTCTCTAAAGCGAAGAAGGTCCATGTCTTTTAAATCCTAAGGTCATACATTATTATTTCCTTAGCGATAATACACATTTTTATCCATGACCACAAAAGTATCGTAACAATCATTAAATTACAAGAACTATTATTGTTTACAAGATTTTCATGACTATATCTTATCAAAATGTAAATGTGATCAAGTTCATTTATTGTTCTCTCCTTTTCAATCTAATATAATTCGAAGGGAAACCATTACTCATTTAATTCCCATAAGAATTTCATAGCTGATTTTGTTCCCACCCTCGTGATTACAAAGGTATTTACTAGTATTTATAATTGTATACCATTGTATTTGTACACCACCACTCTTCCTACACAAACTAGCAATATTCATTTATTTTGGAAAGGCCTTAATATAATCCTACAAGTTGAAGAGAATGTCTTTACTTAAAATGTTTAATCCTATTACAAATTCATAACAATCTCTTTAATCATGTTAAGTTGATGATTGCATTAAAAATTTTATGACTCTCTTATTATTATTACCTAAGGTCATTACTATATTAAATATGATTAAACACAAATGTTCTCAGAAACCCTTTCACACCACTACTCTAATCCATTATTTATCTTAACTTATTTATTCTAAAGCCACGTTCCCTCTTAATACAATTGTCCTTTAATAAGCTTCATACGCAATCACCTCATTTAAGTACATGGTGCTTTCCACAATGTGATTCAAAAGGATACCCGATCCCTTTATCAAGCCAAATGATTTCATCCATTATCTTATCTAAAGAAAATATAATGTATTTTCTAAGTCTTAGCTTGTTTTTTATTTCATTAGTCTCCATCATTTCTCCTTGTAGCGGAATTTCAACTTGATATGTTTTTTATGAGCATAATTTTAGTTTTCTAGGAAAAATAAATTACACATTGATTATCATGATAGATAGGAACAATCACCAACATCTAACAATTGAAAAATAACTCATAAGTAACATATTTGATACAACTACAAATATACCTAAATATACCTTCATATCTAATAGGAAAGAAACTGTGCTTAATGAAATAACTAAAAGTTTCCCAGTTAGTCATCGATGGTTTCTACGCAATCACTTGAGTAATAACATAACTTCCAACAAGTTAATGCATGGCATTCTAACTTTAGCCTATAGAAAGAGATTCTTATCTCTTCACCAATTTTATGCATACTAAAATTTACTCCTAGTTGTAATCATTGTTTCAAGTTAAGAACATCATTATCACTTGCATAGGGATTAATGTTGACCATTATCATTATCACCTTACAATCTTGAATATATTTAGGACTTTTGGCACTTTTTTTGTCCAACTTTGGTTTCTTTTCTTGGTTAGATTCCTCTCTTGAGATAGAGGTTGAACTTGATGCATGGGGCATCTTACACATAGTTTCTTTATTAGGCCTCTTTGTTGCGATTAAGGAGACACCATTCTAGTTCGTTTATACCATGCACAAAGTCAATTGATACATATTCAAAATATATTTAGGTCACCTAAGTCTCCAAATTTATAAGTCTAGTTTCCAATTTGCTTTTCCTTTGACTCGCTACCTTCTTGATTATCTTGCATGTATTGTCCTTCAAATGGTTTATTTCTACTTCTTACTCAAATATCAAAATTTTGTATAACTACCTTTCTCCCTTCTTGTAGTTTCCTTAGTCTTACCACTGAAGGTGACATGAATTAATCAACATTGGTTTATATATATGGAAACTCCTGAGACTGGCCCCTCGGTTCGGTCATTTTGTCCCCCAAAAATTTTGCGTCTCTCTGGTTGAGCTCTGCAACTCGATACAACAGCTCGACCGCACTATAATTCCAATCAGGGTACTAAACTCATTTACTTACAGTACTTCCCGGTGAAGATTTGCTCTCTTCGATCTCGTATGAGGTTACATTTCTTAATATAGTGCTTCCCACTGATAGTCTAGCGACAGAGAAGCAATCCCCTTCCTTGGAATCAATTAATACACAGTTATAGATTGAGAAGTTTATTTATTTATTTACTTATTAATAGTTCATTATTTCATTCTTATTAAGTGAAGAGGTGATATATAAGTCAATTATGTGCCAAATTCGCTATTCAATTCCCTTTATATTATGTGGAACTATTTAAAATTTAAAGCCCATACTATTTGATATAGGATTGATATGTGAGCAAACAAGATTACTTTACAGTTGTTATGTATATAGGTCGATAGGAATAATTTAGAATTTGGTACTGAAATCATTTTATTGGCGTGCCTTGACTCTATATTTTCCAAAATCAATTGTGTCCCCTCCATCCAATGAAAGAAGAAAATTGTTTTTCCTTAATTCGGGCCTAACTCTTCTATAAGGTTTCTTTTACTTTAATAAACTTGATTCCCAAGCTGAGAGATCCTATCTGTTGTTTGAATTTTGCTAGCTTAGTTAAACATGTAATATATTACAAAGCTCTTACTTTACATCTCTATATACATATGCTATCCCTAACAAAAATCTTGGAGTGCCTTAATTTTATTTTTGCCTTAAAAATAAACTTTGTTGAAATAACTGCTTTTGCACCCTCAATTCCACTATATTTAGGAAGATTGTTTCTGAATTTTGAGTAACCTCTGGGTGAGTGCACAAAATTGAGGGACCTTTTAAATGCAATGGTAGAGTGAAGGCAATCATTCAAGATCCATAAAACAGAGATCATCCCTAGCAATGCCGACCCTGCCAAGCCTAGTCCCAAGCCTTCCAACATGATTTTCAATTAATATAGTTAAGTACAACGCGCACACGTTATGGTGTACGAAAACATGCACGCGTTATAGTGTACAAAAAAGTGCTCTCGTTATGCAAAACCTGTTTTTGCTTAAAACAGGCCAAGCCCACCATTTTCTCCACAATCATGCACAACAATGTTTTCAGGTGGAGCAAAACGAGCAAGGGCGAACATGTTTTGGGTGATAAAAGGCCAACAAACTCCACCTTGCATCAATCTCTTCCATGTGAGGTATTTACTCCAATCCTCTCATGCTAATTTCCCTATTTTCAATCATTTCTATGCCCTAATATGAATTGAAACCATTTTTTTTAATTTATATGCCCATAAAGAAATTTACATGCCCAATGGAAACCAAAACCCCAATTTACTCATAAAAAACAAATCATATTGACTATTTGCATATGTATTTCACAAGCATCCTTGTGAATCCAAACCAAAATTAACAAATATGCAAAGTTTCTCAAGTATATTGCAAGGTTGCATAAGAAATTGACATGCCCAACGGAAACCCAAACCCCTATTTACTCGTAAAAAAATCAATTTCACTATTTGCATATGCAAATTCACAAGCATCGTTGTGGATCCATACCAAAATTCACAAATATGCAAAGTTTGTCAAGTATATTTCAAGTTTCCATAAGAAATTTACATGCCCAATGTAAACCAAAACCCTAATTTACTCATAAAAAACAAATCAATTTCATTATTTGCATATGTATATTCACAAGCATCCTTGTGAATCCAAACCAAAATTCACAAATATGCAAATTTTTTCAAGTATATTGCAAGGTTGCATACAACTAAAAAAAAATTCAAGTAGAATTCATATCTTCCCTAAAATACATAAACAAACATGGTAAATCCCTTACCTATATCTGAAATATCGAAGTTGTTCATCCAAGAACATTAATAAACACCTTATAGTTTTGATGAAACTTCCTAATCCAAGTGTTAAAATAAGGTATAGAAGCTTCCCATGCTTAACAAATATTTCCCTTGACTGAAGGGTACATTTTGGTTAAGGTCAAGACAACGGAGTTCAACAATAGGCTCTACGAACATCAAGATACATCCCATCACATACATCCCATCCCTTGGTTGATGTGTTTGATTACATGCCAGTCACATACTAGCATACATGATAGAATCCAGTGGAAACCTTGCAACCATAAAATCCACTATGCACAATTATGCAAAGTTTCTCATGGGTATATAGAAAGAGTGCATACAACTAAAATAACATCAAGTGGAATCCATACATGGCCCAAATTACATACAAACAAAGATACTAAATGGACTTTGGAGTCTGAAAAAATTCATGCTACAAAAAATAATTACATATCTATCAAAACCATTGCCTATATTGGGATTTTATTCATCAATAGCACCTTCTGCCATCTCTTCTAAGCTCTAGCCATTTCCTCTACCCACAATCTGGGAGTTGGTCCTGCAAGGGAATTAGTCAACACCTCACAATTTCAATGAAACTTCATAATCCAAGCCTTAAAATAAGTTAGAGGAGTTTCCCAATCAACATATGCACATAGGATATTTTATGCGTACATGCATCTGGAAATTGGAATTAATACAAATTTACAACATAAATTTAAGATGAAATTTTTTTAATGTTTATTCTTTACTGTAAAATTGAAGATCAATTTTAAAATTGAAATTATAAATAGTTTATATGTTGTTATTTCTCATACATTAGTTTTACACTTTTCATTTCTTAGAGATGTCATTATACCATGTGTTTATTTTTCTAATGATATTTTATTTGTATTTATGATTGCAGTGCCTACTATGGACCACAATGCAGATATTTTGAGAGTTATCGATCACCTAAGAGAGATTGGTTTTCTTGAAGGGGTGGAGATTAACTATGCTGCTCCTTGTCAACATTATTGCTGACCATAGTGGATATGATTAGTAGATCGAATGATGCTTTGTATAGCATAATAACCTACAGGGAGAGAAAAATACAAGAATATGCTGATGGTTTGAGCTCTAATGAGATCACGAATCTTAAAATAACAAAAGAGCATATATATACACACTATTTAGAGTGTCTGGGGCAGATGACATTCTTGAGAGCAGTAGACCACATATTTCGATTGAACGGTGCATCTGTCAACCCATTAGAGATCATTGGATGGACAGATGGTACATGGTTTTTGATATCCCCCCGCACAACAATAGGGAAGTATTGTTGTACTTCCTCCGTAAACATTATGCAAAGTTTGTGATGGGAAAACATGTCAACTATTTTGACATGTTGGGGTTCCAGGGCACTGGTAGGGGGATGCCCCAAAACCGACCCAATGCTAGGCATAGAAATGCCAATTGACATATATCTCCACCCTGTGCCCAGTTACCGAGGTTAGACATCCATTTTGCACATGATATGGTTACCCAAACACATGAGGAAGTTCTTACACTAGCTAAGATGATTTCCCGACACACCACAACTATTGACCAGGCAAGGCCCTCTTCCTATGGTGGGGTAGAACCACCGACTTCTGGTGGTAGAGGACCATCTATTGGTGGGGATAGACCGACATCCCATGTTCCCTAGAGAAAGTCACACGTGTGCACAACGTGTGGTCAATCATGTTATGGTCGTGGACTAACACATGGTACCTCTACGATGACTAGTGGTCAGGTAAGGACATTGTAAAAAATCTATTGTTGTTCAATTTAATTTTTCCACATTGTACACATATTAACATATTCTTAATATATACAATTATTATTCTTGCAGGAGCTAGATGCCTCTAAGGGGGTGGTGGTGAACCCAGTGTTGTTGTATCCAAGGCTCAAACAACCAACATCGAGGTAATATGTCAACATGTGTCATTTTGTTAACACATGTGTTAGTTAATTAATTTGTCAAATGGTCTAATATTTACAATTTTTGAAGTTGCAGGAACCCCATTTTGAACAGGATGTCGGAGACATTGATCTCAGCAGATTCCCCCCAAGTGGATTTTATAATTACCTTAGGAATGAAAGTACATGGTTAATGACTTAATCTTGTTCAAATTATATAAATATATTACTATACACTCCTTTATAGATTGCTAATATTTATAATTTTTAAACGTGCAGGTGTTATCTGGATCTGTAGAGGGGCATGAAATTGCTGGCAACAGTCCCTCCCATGGGGGAGATATTTCCCAGGTAGAGGTAAGTATATTACAACATGTTAGTTTTTCAGTACATGTTATTCCATCCTTTCATGTCCATGTCCAACTATGGTAACACTTTATGATTGCAGACATCATCGCAAATCCCTGTACCACCTCTTTGGTTTGGATCTTCCCATAGTATGAACGTAGATAAGTGTGTTGTCTACACTAGATGACCCTCTTCCTTAAATAGAGAGGGTTCCCATGATGATGAACCCATTGATTCCACGGTAATATACACACTTCCAATGGCAGCTAATGGTCAGCTTTCAATTCACTTCACAACTAGTTTTTCTTCATGTTATTTTCGCATGTTTACAACATCAAGATGTAGAGTCCTCCGTGCCAAACCTTAGCGGAGTTTTTGATGTTGCATTCAATGTTGCATCTACAATGGGGATTATTCACACAGAGGTATCTACTTGAATATTTTTACTTGTATAGTTCATTTGTATTGTGTATGGACATGAACAATGTCTAACTATTCTAGAATTTGGTGAATGTAGCCACACCATGGTCCATTAATGCACGAGACCAAGGTTGATGTTCAACCTACGACTCCTATTTCTATTGAAGAAACCTAGTCCCGTGCCCCAAAACAAATTTTTGGTGAGATGTTCATTATTTACATAATTGGTTAGTACTTTCTCATGCATTTACATGTTGATAATTGTTTGGATAATTGACATAGTTTTTGTTATTCGCAGAGAAGCATTGCAAAGAGACTCTCTGCAAGGAGGAGGACACCAGATGAATATATACCCCAGATGGATGCAGTAATTGTTTGTTTTATGTACAATTGATTTGTACTTTAAATCTTCAAACTTTATTAGTGTTGGACAGTATCAATTCAGTTACCTGATCAAGAAATACTATCATTGATTTGCAATCACCAGAGATGCACAGTGATCGTGAATGAAGGAAACAAGCACCAGAGTCGGTAAAAAACAAGAGAAAGTTAGAGTTTTGATGTGTTAGTCCAGGACAAATCTATACATTTGTGTACCAGAGGAAGCTAGAGTTTAGGGGTGCGGTCTAGGACATATGTACTTTTGTTTGTATGTACATCAATGATGCTTTTGATACATGTACATTGAGAGGCCATCTAAGGGCTTTCTATTTTTGTATTATAACTTTCATTATATAGATTTTTTTTCATATCGAGGCTCTTGAGATATTCATAGTTCAGTCTTATGTGTGATCATACATGTGCGACCAAGAATGTTCCTATGTGTAATGATCCCAGTTGTTGATATATTTTATGATTGCATGGAGATATCAGTTATAAATTTGAGAACAATGCACATTTACAATATTGCGCAATGATAACAATGTACATTTAAATTGTTTTTTACCACTATCCAATTGCATATACAATGTTAATTCTATTAAAAAAATGCAACATACCTAACACACATAAGCATCTAGCACACTCAATCAACTGACCCAACTAAGTGGAATACAAAAGCACCTTACCCACATAACAACCTAACCAAATTTTAAAGGATGCACGAAGTTGACACACCTAAGTGATGCACTTGTGTGGTCTACATAAATGAAATTAGTGTTTGGAATTATGTCTTTCATCTAACAAATATATGGGATACACATCAAACCTAAAAGTATCCGAGTATAAGGTTGATTCAAAATAATGGTTATGATTCTTTAATGTTGTATATCCTGCACATTATTTTTTCATTTTGTTAATGTACATGGTATTTGATGAATCACCTCGAGAAACAACTTTGGAAGAGAGAAAATTATGTGTGATTTTATTATAGTTTAAATTGATTGGAGAACTACTATTCTGAATCTTGTTTTATAAATTTATGTTTATGTATTGAAGTATATTTATTTCCATAGCGTTATTTTATAAATTTCTCTAAGTTATATTTACCGTACGCTCTAGTGTAAAAATTTACCCAGTAGTACATTAAAAACATTCGATCATAAGATGAATACTAGGAACAAAATGTACTAATAAGGTAGCCTTCTTATGTGTGCATCCAATGTGTAACTCTTAGTCAAACATAGATATCCAAGTCATGCTCATCATTCTACAACACGATGAAGCCCACCTCCTACAACCTTTCAGGAACACTTATTGAATCCCTACTTGGGGCATAGAATTCCAACCATGCATCAAAACTGGGTTTTGGTGGGTCATGCAAGCTTGTTTAGGGAGTTTCCATGTGGGAACACTAGCCTCATGTTCACAGTTGTGTAATTTTCAAAGTTGACCCCTATGTGCCAAAATTCCACATTCCCTTACTAAGAAAAACCCTAGTTTCCAAAATTGACCTAAAACAAGATCCATTGTCCATGGATCCAGAGGAGAGGGCCACCCCTAGCACTATCTCAATGTATTGAATCCAACGGAGTCGACCGTTAGTCGATCCAAGCCATGCTCATCATTCTATGGCACATTGAAGCCCACCTCCTACAGCCTATCAAGGACACCTATTGAATCCCTACTTGGGCCATAGAATTCCAACTGTCCATCAAAACTAGGTTCTGGTGGGTCATGCAAGTTTGTTTAGGGAGTTTCCATATGGGGACGCTAGCCACATGTTCATGGTCGGGTAATTTGCAAAGTTGGCCCCTATGTGCAAAAATTTCACATTCCCTTACTGAGAAAAACCCTAGTTTTCAAAAATCACCTAAAATAGGATGCATTGTCCATGGAGCTAGAGGAGAGGGTCACCCCTATCACTATCCCTAGGTATTGAATCCAACGGAGTCTAAGGTTCATCCATTTGAACCATGCTCATCATTCTACGACATGTTGAATCCCACCTCCTACATCCTTTCAAGGACACCTGTTGAATTCCTACCCGAGCCATAGAATTCCAACCATGCATCAAAACTGGGTTTTGGTGGGTCATGCAAGCATGTTTATGGAGGTTCCATGTGGGAACACTAGCCACATGTTCATGATCAGGGAATTTTCAAAGTTGAACCCTATGTGCAAAAATTATACATTCACTTACTAAGAAAAACCCTAGTTTCCAAAATTGACCTAAAACAGGATCCCTTGTCCATGGGGCCATAGGAGAGGGCCACCCATAGAACTATCCTGATGTCTCAAATCCAAAAGAGTCGATGGCTCATCCATCTGAGCCACGATCATCATTCTACATCACGTTGAATACCATCTCCTACATCCTTTTAGGGACACATGTTAAATCCATACCCAAGCCATAGAATTCCAAACGTGCATAAAAAATGGGTTCTCATGGGTCATGCAAGCGTGTTTTGGGAGGTTCCATGTGGGAATGCTAGACACACATTCTCAGTTGATGAATTTGCAAAGTTTACCCCTATGTGCCAAAATTTCACATTCCCTTTCTAAGAAAAACCCCAGTTTCCAAAATTGACCTAAAATATAATCCATTGTCCATGGATCCATAGGAGAGGGCAACCCCTAACACTATCCTGATGTCCCAAATCCAATGGATTTGAAGGTTCATCCATCTGAGCCATGATCATCATTCTATGACATGTTGAAGCCCACCTCATACATCCTTTCAGGGACAACTGTTGAATCCCTACCCAGGCCATAGAATTCCAACCGTGCATAAAAACTAGGTTCTAGTGGGTCATGCAAGCATGTTTAGGGAGGTTGTATGTGGGAACTCTAGCCACATATTCATCAATGGGGAATTTGCAAAGTTGACCCCTGTGTGCAAAAATTTCACATTCCCTTACTGAGAAGAACCCTAATTTCCAAAATTGACCTAAAACAGGATCCCTTGTCCATGGAGCCAGAGGAGAGGGCCACCCCTAGCGCTATCCTGATGTCATGAATCCAACAGAGTTGACAGTGTTGACTAATCTCCTTATAGGAAAAAAATTGAGATTCAAGGCAGATGCAAAAGACATATCCTAGATAGAGTGCTAGATAATGGTCTAGGGCTATATGACATGAGACATGTAAGTATGAATATAATACAACAAATCCATGATGAAGCTTGTGAAATTTATGAAGTTGTAGAAGTTTATGCAATTTATCAATTTATCAAGTTGTCAATCTATCAAGCTGTAAACAATCAATGAGACCATGAAACCAAAATACATGACTACCTACATGTGGTCATTTGAATAGACCATCGGGATCACCTCTAATAGCAACGGTGTCCTTTAGCCTCTCGTGCTAAGAGTAAGGAAAAAAATATCGTGACTTTGATGAGTTCTTGCTTTGCATTGTTTACAGCTGGAGGTTTGTGCCAATAACCAAGTTTGTATAATTGATCCAAGTCGTTCCCAGCTACACACTGGGGACAACAGTTGACTGAATGAATCAAGATTTTTTATGGTGGAAGCATAGAAAGAGAACAAGTAAAGCAAGAAATACACTATATCAACATAAAGTATGCGCATAGACAATATGCAATAATTCAAACCAATTTATGTTAATACACCTTTTCAATGAAAGATGGATGAATGTTCTAGACTGATTGTATACTACAATAGCATACATCTTTGTATAGAGTGCTAAGACGCTTGGGTGACTACCCATTACGTTCAGTTACGAAAGAAGTTATATCGGTTCAAAAGTTCAACCGTCGCAGACGACTAGAAGATAGAGAGATACTATGTCGATGTTCAATAGTTGTCAATGTCGACAATACATGAGGAGATGTTGTATGTCGAGCGCTAAACCTTTCGAGGTTGTCGAAGTTGGTTGTGTTGAGGTTCAAACTTGTCGAAGATGATACTGAACCTGTCAAAGAAGTCAAAGTACTTGAAGTAGTCGAAGTGCTATACTTTGTCGAAGTTCAACAACATGAAAACTACTAGTTGGATCATTCCTCCTTACTTAAGAAACAATGGTCTCCATTGTGTATTTGTTCACGTGAGGAAACTTGTTGGCTATTTCAGGAGAAAAGTACCATTTTCCTTGCATGGGGAGTTGCCCAACTTTATCCACTTGAAACAAGGGAATGGAGTTCGTCCTTGTATGGCATATGCGTTTTCCCACAATGGTGTCGCAAAGGAGGGGTTCCTGAACATCTGGATGGATGTGTTCAGTTTTTGCTATTTTCTAGTCGTTTTATTCCAACAATGGTGCATGGTATGGTCGAAGTATATCAACATTAAAGACTGTATGTAGGACAAGGCATGTAGGAATATCAAGTTGAAAATTATTTTCTCCAATCTGCTTAAGGATATTGTACGGACCATATAGCAAGGGTTTTAGCTTTCTATATGGACCTACGAAGCATTCTTTCTTTAGATGTAACAAGACCTGATCCATAATTTGAAATGAATGAGGAGTACGATGCTTATTGTGTCGAGCCTTATATTTTGCATTAGCTCATTGCAACATTTCTTGTGCTTGCTTTTGGATGTTGTATATTTTATCTTTTAACTTTAATGCTTTCTGAAATTCTCGTCCTTCGAAGTCGATGTCATTTGACTGAGTCAATAGGCGCTGAGGGTTGAAATCCATAACATATCTCAAATGGACTCTTTCCTATAGAACCCTGTTGAGAACAATTGTAGCTATGTTGTATGTATGGAAGGTTGGCATCCCATGTTCGACGATGCTTGTGGTTGTACATGCGAAGCTGTTATACTAACGAGCAATTTACAACTTCCATATTTCCATCTGTCTGCGGATGGAAGGTTTTCAACAAAGAAAGTCTCGTGTCGAGCTGTTGCTAGAGAGTTTTCCAAAAGGTGTTGACAAATCTGCAGTCTCTGTCATAAATAATGGTCGTCGGAAGGCCATAATGTTTCCAAACTTGTTCGAAGAAGAGTTGAGCAGTATTCTATGTTGTTTTAGTTTTCTTGCATGGTATGATTATAGTCATCTTGGAAAATCGGTTGACTACTACTAAGATCGCATCATGTTGATTTTTGGTAGTAGAATATCCCGTCAAGTAGTACATAGAAATAGATTTCCATGGTCGACTAGGAACTAACAGGGGCGTGTATAGTCCTTGTCATCGATTCGACAGTTTAGCAATGGCACAAACTACGCATGATCGAATGTAATTTTTGATGTTAGATTTAAGTGAAGGACAATAAAAATAATTTTGGAGGATAACAAGTGTTTTTGCAACTCCAAAATGTTCTACAATATTGTTGTAGAGTGCATCCTAGATGAGCTTCTGTCGGTGCTCACTGGTCGGTACATAAAGTTGTCCAAGATTGTATATCAAGGTGTCATTCAGGAAGTAGTCAGTAGTAGACAACGTGTCGACCTGAAGCTGTCAATAAATTGTGGAGAAGTCGTAGTATACTGAATACAATTGTGGCCAAGTAGTGGCTTCGTAACCCTGCATACTCATCACTATAGATAGTAGAGTAATGAGTGGTCAACAGAGACAATCGACTACGACATTAGCTTTGAATTTATGATACTTAATCACCAATTGAAATTGTTGCAAGTAATTAATCCACGTGATTTGTTGAGTTGTCTGTAGCTTCAACTAGGACGGGGCGAACTGTAAAGGCTTATGGTCAGTGAGGATGATCGTTTCCTTGCCAAGAATGTAGTGTCTCCATTTCTTAAGATATTGCACAATGGCATACAATTATTTTTCATACGTCAAATACCTTCTAACAACGTCCTTGATCAGAGTGATCACTATGCTGAGAGCATAGTCTGATGTGTCCGTCTCAATCTCAAATGGTTGATGAAAATCAGGTAACACAAGTACTGGTGCAGTACAAAGCTTGTTTTTTAGTTGTTCAAAAGCTTGTGGTTGTGTCGGTGTCTAGTTGAAGGAAATTTTCCCATTTCCTTTTGTCAACTGATTTAAAGGCCATGCGATGTGATTGAATCCAAGTATGAACCGTCGATAAAAATTCACCCAACCAAGAAAACTTATTGGTTCATGAATGTTTTGAGGAATGGGCCAATATTTCAGGATCTATACTTTTTTGGGGTTGACATGAAATCCTGCAAAGTCAATTGCATACCCAAAATATTTGATGTTGTTCATCGCAAATGAGCATTTGTCCATGTTCAAATATATTCGATGTTGTTGGAGAGTGTCGAAGACTTGTCGAATTTGTCTGACATGTTCTTCCCATGATTGACTGAAAATCACGATATCGTTGAGATAGACAATGAAAAATTTGTTGATGAAGGGTTGTATAACTTCATCCATATATCTCATGAAGGTTGCACGTGCATTGGTTAAGCTGAGAGGAATGACTAACCATCAAAACAATCCTTCCTTGGTTTTGAAAGATGTTTTCCATACATTGGTGGACTCGATTGGAATTTGATGGTATCCCGACTTGAGTTCGAGATTCGTAAAGAACTTAGCACCTTTCATATAATCGATGAGTTTTACTATCCTTGTAAGAGGGTATTTGTTATTTACTGAAATTTTGTTGAGATCTCGATAATCGATGCACATGCAAGTCTCGTATTTCTTTGGAACTAGGATGTCTGGAATTCCACAAGGAGAGGAGCTGGGGCGGATGTGACCTCTGTCGATCAAATACTGGATTTGTCTGTGAATCACTTCGTTCTCAAGAATGGATATTCTATAAACATATGCGTTAGGTAATGAAGAACCAGGAATAAGTTTAATAGAGTTTTTTACTTGACCATGCATAGGTACTTTATTCTGCTCTTGAAATACATTCTTAGTATTCCTCAAGAATGTGGTTGATCTATTGTTGTTTTGGGAACTATGCTGGTTGGTGAATCGGCTTGTTGCTGTAGTCTTCCTGGAATGTTGAGGATTTATCATGATTAATGAAAACTGCATTATGAGCATGATTGATAAGCTTTTTTTTTGTAGTTATCATAGAAAAATTTGATGTGGCTTGTTGCTCCAGCATGCCATACCATTGATTTCGAATCTTAACAATCACCTTCTGAGGCTGTGACTGATATGTATTGTGTCGATCCCACAAGTAGGGTTTCTAAAACAAGGTGTCAAATACGAAAAGAGGTGCCATGTCATAGAGTACTTCATCTTCAAAGGGCTTAATGACGGTAGGCAAGTCTACATTGGCATGCTATTCTTAGTTCCTGTCCATCCTTCATCCAACGGATATTGTAAGGTTGAGGATCTGGAGAGGTGATAAGAGATAATTTCTTCACAAGATATTCAAAAACGAAGTTCTTCTGGCTACCATTATCCACAATCAGATGTAATGGATTTTTCTGAATCCATATCCATGTATAGAATAGGCTCTCTCGTTCCTCCTCATTGATGATAGTCAAGGCTGTCGGAGTGGTCGAAGTCAAAGCCAAGGGGGTCAATTATTATGGATCTGATTCTACCAAGGTTCTATTAGAGAATTCAGATGCCGACAATTTTTCCAAAAATTTCTTCCAAGATTTGCATTCTGACATATCGTACCATGTTGAATTGTGATAATCACACCATTTCCTGGTAGGGACTTGTTTACTGCGATACTTCTTGTCTTTTTGAAAGTTCTTCTAATGATGATCAAGCTTTGGCGGAGTCGACTGAGAAGGGTGTTTTAAATTGTTGGAGTCTCTTGGTGACTTCTTGTTGTATGTTTGACCTCTTGGCTTGTTCGTGAAACATGTTTTTTCCTTTTTTTTAGCTTCAAGCTTGTTGGCATAATGAAATGCATCTGCAAGCGTACTGACAGTCACAAACTCCATTTCTTATTGAATGTATGGGGTTAAACCGCTGATGTACTTCATGACATGCAATTTCTCTTCTCCTTGAATGCCAAGTCTAGCCATGAGTTGATATAACTTGTCGATGTAACTCTGCACTAACTGGTATTTCCATTTCCTTAGTTGTTGCCACTTCTTATATTGTTGTTCAAGATACTTGGGTGGGTAGAACTATTTTCAAACATATTCGACAAATTTTACCCATGTGTCTATGGGGTCTCCTTCTTTTTCCATCTTTGTCGATAAATTTTCCCAAACAAAAATGTACGAAGGTTGACATCTTTAAGGATAAAATGGTGATATTTTCCACTTCGGAGAGTTGATTCACGGAATAGTAAGATTCCAATTGTTGTACCCAATTGTCAACGGATTTTGCGTCAATATTGCCGTCAAGATTTGCTATGTCCAGATTCATTTGTACTTTCAAGGGGTTGATTTTATCGAAGTGAGGTCATGTCAAGGATTCCCCAGATTTTGAAGTGAATCACATGAGAATCTCTCTAAACTGGGAAAAAATTTTGGTTCGCTGGTGAGCCAATGCTTTGATCTGTCTCGTGAATTGCATGTCTATTGTATGCTTCCTCGATCATCTTTTCTGAAGTCGAGGGAAGTGTCTTCTTGTGTTGTTGAGTTTGCGAGCATGTTTGAACAATCATAAGTTAAATACCTTCGATAGAAGTGCTTATGTAACTTAAGATCTGAATCGAGCTCCAAATCTACTCCGATACCAATGATCCAAGTCATTCCTAGGTGTACGGTGGGGACAACAGTCGAATGAATGAGTGGAGCACTGTTATGGTGGAAGCATATAATGAGAACAAGTAAAGTAGGAAATACACTATATTGACAGAAGTATGCGCATAGACAATATGCAAGAATTCAAACTAATTTATGTTAATGCGCCTTTTCCATGAAATATGTATGAATGTTCTGAATTGATTGTATACTACAATAGTGTACATGTTTATATAGAGTGTTGAGACGCTTGGGTGACTACCGATTACATTCATTTACAAAAGAAGTTATAACGGTTTGGAATTTCAACCGTCACAGACGAATGGAAGATAGAGAGATACTATGTCGATGTTCGACAGTCATCGATGTTGACAATGCATGTGGAGATGTTGTATGTCGATCTCTAAACCTGTCGAGGTTATCAAAGTCGGTTGTGTTGATGTCCGACAGTCGTCGATGTCGACAATCCATGTGGAGATGTTGTATGTCAATCTCTAAACCTATCGAGGTTGTCAAAGTTGGTTGTGTCAAGGTTCGAATTTATCAAAGCTAATACTGAACCTTTCGAATAAATCGAAGTAGTCGAAGTGCTATACTTTTTCGAATTTAGACAGCATGCCAACTATTGGTTGGATCAATAATGGTATACAATTTGACCTGGTCTATAATATTCAAATGCATAACCTTTTTTCTTTTGTTCATGGGAAATATGTGTCAAATATTCTCATTTTATAACCATCAACACAATTGGAAAATCATTGCCCTCAGAGTTGCTTAATGAGACAACGAGGGTATGCTTCCCATCCAAGCAACATGCCAACTAGTAGTCAATGTGCCATTAATTTCCTCTCGGGGAAATCAATGTGTATATGTGCCCTACATAAAATAAAGTTCCAACCTAGGAGTCAACTAACTAAACACAACTAGTTGTCAAACATTTCAAAGTTATCAACATAATAGTCGAACCTGGTTGTACAAGATTTGATATGTGGTCATAGTCAGTTGAAATACTCGACTGGTCCTCCTCCAACTAGGATAATCCTACATTTATTTGTTGACCAATGGGAAGTAATACACGATGCTAGTTGTCAACCCAATCTGTGGATTCACAATTGTCCCATTCACCATGATTACATGGATAACAAAAACAAGAGAGTTTCCTTGTACACATTTCAATTATAGCATTGTATGACGTTCTAATAGAATGGAATGCATGAGTTCCTTGGACAATATTGCACTCATATAGGTGTGATCGATCTACATCAAACACCTCCCAAAAATATCTATGTACATGTTCTTATTGAGATGATTGGTCTTCTTGCCTTCTAGACCCATGCCCCATTATTGAAGAACACGATGGAACAATGGTCTTTGCATCTCAGATGAGCGAAATAGTTGTGAATTTCATTTATTTCCTACATAATGCAGTCTTGATGCATGCACCTGCTCCATCATGTTCCCCTTTTATGTGTCTAGTCTCAAAATAGTTCCAAATATGTGGCACCTTGTGCCTCTTATGGATAATACATGGCTATTGGGAGACATGGGAATTTTGAATTTCCCTGCACAACCATTAGAACAAATACAATGTTGTTCCATCTATTTATTGTTATCCTTCAGGTGATTGTAGAACAATTGAAAGCCGTGTTGTACAAAATCCAAGTCATGACACCTGTACTCACTTATGTAAAAGTGATACTCCTTCAATATAAACCTTTTCTCTTCAGTACTATTTGCCCCATGTCTATAGGTGATATGTACCATTATGCTGACCTATTCTGAGTGAGAATATTGACTTTGAATCTCATTCTTTGGTTGAAGAGTGTTGTTTTCCATAAAATCGACCACTGATAAGATAGTTCCAATAGGAAATGTATCCTTGCATGTTCTAAAGTTCTCATCTTGCAAATGATCCACATGCACATGCCTTACATATTATTGTCTCTTTTCAAAGAATTCCTCCATGAAGTTGCAAACCCATACCTAGTATATCAACAATAAATATGTACCGATCAATAGGTTGTTACATACAAGAAATAATAATATGAAGAAAAAAATACTATTCAGGAACTCGTTACTAACCTAAGAGGTGATCAATTGTATTTTTTTCTTTCATTCCCTCCATCGATATCATCGTGACATATTTGAATGAATGCAAGTTCACTTCATGTATCCCAAGTTTATTCTCATCGGTCACATGTCCACATTTTTCCAAAAATTCCATTCCGCCACACCTTGGGCATGTACCATATACACAAGGCCTTTGCTAAAATGTGCAACCTTCTGTCCTTCTACACAAAATGCTATGAATAAAGTCTCTAGATGATTTCGATGGAAATGTAGTTGAGCATTCCTGCATAAGAGTGTTATGCAATACACGCAATATATGTATATATGTGTCATAATAATAACTGTACTTGATGTGCTATGGAAAACAACATGTGTTACAAGTTGTGTTTATTTTAACATACCATGGTTTGCATTTCTCAAAGGATCTTTGGCCCAAGTTAAATTCATTATGTTTATGCCTAAATATCTCATATAATTTTGTTTGTGTCACTCCAAGAAAATGTTTAATGTGGGGCTCATGATCCCTTGAACCCCTTCTCAATTTTAGTAGATATTTTTTGTTGGATGAAGGTATGCTATTGTGACTCCAAAACTCATGCACCATTCCCTTTACTGCATCAATGAGCTTCATATCAGAGTGTAGAAACCTGCCAATGAAGGCCCAAACATTTGTTTGACCAGAGTCAAGTTGCTCTCTTCTATAGCAATACCTACATAGTATTTTGATATCCAAGCCTACAAGTTTGGATGTAGGCTTAAAAAGTCGAAGGGCCCTGGTGCTTTTGTTCACGATTGATTGTGACAACACACGATGAGCCGCATTGCGATCCTTTGAACAAGATTTATTTCCAATTGTACTAAATGCATCTACTAAAATTATGATAATATGAGAACTTGGTTCAAAACTGTTTATCATATTTGTCCTTAAGTTTCTTCTAACAACAGACATAGATGTAGATTTTAATAACGATATAAATAATCTACATTTATCTCCATCACATTTAGAATCAAAATAGTTGACAAGTATCTGTTGATATTGATATGCAATACTACGTTTAGAGAGTGTACCTTCAATAAAACCAATGAGACTTTCATCGATTTGTATACATTTTGGATTTCTTCGGCGTGAAGTTTCTAACGGAGGTAGGGAGGTTGGAACTGCACCTTGTATTGTATCACCTGGTCGGTCTGGCATTTGAACATGAGCTTCATGTCCTTCTATCTCTTGCTATTGGTCGGACTGTGGCAATTGGAAATCCTCCCAGGTGTTTTAAACAATACTGCCTTCTTCGAGCATATGGTCAGCATTCAACGACTCTCTAACTTTGTCACTTGTATACCCACACCCAAGTAAATATACAAAACTTTCAGGTGGCCTTGATTCACGCCTATGTTTTACTCCTTGATCTGTGCCATGCGATGCTCATTCTTCAAATGCTATGGATACCGAAGGCCCATCGAGCGAATGCTTTTCTCTTTCTTGTTGTGGATTGGTAGGAAGAACTGTGGCATCCTATACAACCAAAATTGGTGGAGTGTCCATAGAGCGTCTTCGATTGGTCATGTCATTTATTTCCTTTTCTCTAATTTCTTCAAGGATTTCATTGGGTATCGTCTTCCTTGCCAATTTTCTTGCTCGATTGGGTGAATTTCCCATCACCACAATGATGGATGATATATGATTCTCCTCAATGGGAGATTCCCCAATATTGGTTTCTTACTTACACAATTGTGTCTAGATACTCCACCACAATGACCAATGAAATATTTCCTTTGATGCTCCTCAAATGCAAGAAAAAAAATGGTGGAGATGCTCTATGGTGCTCCTCAATGGGAGACTCCCCAAGCTTAGTGTCACCCCTTCTCAATTGTGTCTAGATACTCAAGTTAGGTGGAATATTGGGAGGAATGTTACCTTTTCTAGCTCCTCAATTGCAAGAAAAACAATGGTAGAGATGATTTATGGTGCTTCTCAATGGGAGACTCCCCAAGCTTGGTTTCTTTCTTGCTCAATTGTGTCTCGATACTCAAGTTATGGGGAATATTGAGAGAAATGTTTCCTTTACTAACTCCTCAATTGCAAGAAAAACAATGGTGGAGATCCTCTATGGTGATCCTCAATGGGAGATTCACCAATTTTGGTTTGCTTCATGCTCAATTGTGTCTACATACTCCACCACATTGACCAATATAATGTTTCCTTTTCTAGCTCCTCAATTGCAAGAAAAACAATGGTGGAGATGCTCAATGGGATATTCACCAAGTTTGGTTTATTTCTTGCTCAATTGGTTTCTTTCTTGCTCAATTATTTCTTTCTTTATTTCTTACTCCTCATTGTATACCATGCTCCAGGAAATCCTTGGAAATTTGTGATGGAGATGGTTAATGTCAAAATCAAAATTTTGTGTGATAATCTGGTGAAGAAGAGAATCAACGCACTGTCTACAACCTGAAATTGCACATGGACTGTGAAACATGCTTGAAATCTGATAGAGTGTTTCTTAGACAGGGTCTATTGTTGTTTATAGTGAGAAATAATGTGCACACACTATTATTAAAAAACAACGTGTGTGCATTTTTACCATATATAACAGGTACATGTTATTCTTGCATAGCGTTTAGGAGCATTTAAGAAGGTAGTTCCACAAATAAGGGATCATTCAATGTTTAGGGGGAATTAACAAGCACTCCCTAAGTCTTAGACCCTTAACACCCCCCTCTCTTCAACCTAACTATGTTGTTTTAAAACTCTAATAGATGTGTGTGAGAGAGAGAGAGGGAGAGGAGGGGGAGTTGGGGTTAGGTGTAGTTGGATGAGAAGAGGGGGAAGACATAGAGAGAGGGAGAGGAGGGGGATTTGGGGTTAGGGGTAGTTAGATGAGAAGAGGGGAGAGAGAGAGAGAGAGAGAGAGGAGGGGGGTTCTTAGTGGTATGGGGTGACCCTGGATGTGTCTGGGTGTCTGTGTGTGTGTGAGATAGAGGGGGTTGGGGTTAGAGGTATTTGGATGAGTTAGGGAGTGAAAGAGAGTGGAGAAGGGGTTTGAAAGAGTTAGGGGGGAGGGAGAGAGAGGAGTGGGGTCGCAAGGGTTAGTATGAGTACTAGTAAAAGTTGGGGAGAAGAGGG
>LPNX010601446.1:22307-40281 GCA_001517045.1 Pseudotsuga menziesii | reverse complement strand
AAGTCTATGACTTTCCTCATTTTGAAAGAACTCAATCTAGCGGAAGTTCTAAATTCTAGATCCACTAAATAATTACAAATTTAATGAAATATGTGTTTTGTGTTTGTTGCACATAAAATACAAGGTGCCACATGTATGGAACTAATTTGAAAATGGTCATGGAAAAAGAGAGCGTGATGGTGCTGGTGCATGCATTAAAACTACCCTTTGAAGGGAAGAGATGAAGTTTACAGGTGCTCGCATTTGAGACGATGCATCTATAGTCCAATGGTGTGCATCTATCATGGGAGAACAAGCAACAAGGAAACACTTAGTGCGAAGAATATTCTGGGAGGTGACAAATGTGGACTGATCACAAACACCTCAGGTAAACACAGTGCATGGAACTCGACAGTTTCATTAGAAATTAGAAGCTCAGACAACTCGGCCCTACAAATTTGGACAAGATTGAAGGTTTGCTTTTGCAGTTCCTGTAGCATCGGTGAATGGGATGATTGTGAGCATACGGATACCATTGATACATGGGATCGAATGACACTTGGAACCAATTTCAATGGGGTTAATGAAATAGACCATTTGGAAGATGATCAGACACATATTTCTACAAACTATGATCACATATCGGATCTCATACAAGTAGGTACATGAGTAGTACCAAAATAAGAAAATGCATTTATGTATTGTTTACTCGACATATGTAGAATTTAATTTATGTAGAAATTAGAAATGCAAGACCTTATTTACAAAATGTATTGTTAACTTAACCTATTTCCTTTCACTGGTCAGATATATGCAGTGGTTGCCCCAAAAAATAATGAATGGGGTTCTAACTATTGGTTGGCATGTTGCTTAGAGGGGAAACAAACCCTTTTAGAACCTATTATAGATGATGAAAATATTGAATTCCCAACCAGCTCGATGGTTATAAAAGGGGAGTACTTGACACTTCCAGCACAACAGAAAAGGAAAGGTGGGTATGTATATCAAGATTATAGACCAGGAGCTATTGTATACCATTTTACCAACATAGTAGTTGGTATAAACATCAATCTGTGCACACTTGGTCACAAAAATAGGTCACATGTACGATACTTGCTACCTCATATAGAGCACGAAAGATTGATTGACACCATCAGCAGCAGAGATGATCTGGATGGCCTACTTGTATGAGTGCATTGTCAGGTGTGTTATTTAACCTTTAAAGTGAATTCTGAAGCACAATTTCCATTATTTAGCCTCACTTGTTTCCCAATGTAATAAACCTGTGATTGATAGATATTATTCAGAGGATATTGGACACTATAAACACGATCGTACAACCTCGGGTGAGTTATCTATAAATCATGTTTGCACATTTTCATTGGGTTCTCTTTTCTTTCTTATGATGTTACTAATGTCTAGCCTTTCGTGTGCCTAGGATACAAACACCATCTACGGCACATTGGAGGCGCCAAGAATGGTGTCTTTAGACACCACCAAATAGAGTTCAAAAAATAACAAGCTCTCGATTTGTTGAAATTTACATTTCTTGATGTTTTTAGTTTAATATACATTTAATTACATTGCCATGTACAAATTGGAAACCAACTCGGCTTTCATACTTGCATGCACCAACTAGGCTTTCAGGAACACCAATTTGCATGCACCAACTAGGGTTGACAAGGTATGAGATGGAACTAGGGTTTAGTGAGCAATTTGCAAGTTAAGAGAGGGAACTAGAAACACATGATCACCAATACTTGTATGCACCAACTATGCTTTCATGAACACCAATTTGCATGCACCAACTAGGGTTGACAAGTTATGAGATGGAACTAGGGTTTAGTGAGAAATTTGCAAGTTAAGAGAGGGAACTAGAAACACATGATCACCAATACTTGCATGCACCAACTATTCTTTCATGAACACCAATTTGCATGCACCAACTAGGGTTGACAAGGTATGAGATGGAACTAGGGTTTAGTGAGCAATTTGTAAGTTAAGAGAGGGAACTAGAAACACATGATCACCAATACTTGCATGCACCAGCTAGGCCTTCATGAACACCAATTTGCATGCTCCAACTAGGGTTGACAAGGTATGAGATGGAACTAGGGTTTGGTGAGCAATCATGCAAGTTAGGAGAGGGAACTAGAAACACATGATCACCAATACTTGAATGCACCAACTAGGCTTTCATGAACACCAATTTGCATGCACCAACTAGGGTTGACAAGGTATGAGATTGAACTAGGGTTTAGTGAGCAATTTGCAAGTTAGGAGAGGGAACTAGAAACACATGATCACCAATACTTGCATGCACCAACTAGGCTTTCATGAAAACCAATTTGCATGCACACCAATGAGGGTTGACAAGGCATGGGATGGAACTAGGGTTTTGTGAGCAATTTGCAAGTTAAGAGAGGGAACTAGAAACACATGATCACCAATACTTGCATGCACCAACTAGGCTTTCATGAACACCAATTTGCATGCACCAACTAGGGTTGACAAGGTATGATATGGAACTAGGGTTTAGTGAGAAATTTGTAAGTTAAGAGAGGGAACTAGAAACACATGATCACCAATACTTACATGCACCAACTAGGCTTTCATGAACACCAATTTGCATGCTCCAAATAGGGTTGACAAGGTATGAGATGGAACTACCTATTTAGTGAGCAATTCGCAAGTTAAGAGAGAGAACTAGTAACACATGATCACAAATACTTGCATGCACCAACTAGGATTTCATGAACACTAATTTGCATGCTCCAACTAGGGTTCACAAGGTATGAGATGGAACTAGGGTTTAGTGAGCAATTTGCAAGTTAAGAGAGGGAACTAGAAACACATGATCACCAATACTTGCATGCACTAACTAGGAGTTCATGAACACCAATTTTCATGCTCCAACTAGGGTTGACAAGGTATGAGATGGAACTAGGGTTTAGTGAGCAATTTGCAAGTTAGGAGAGGGAACTAGAAACACATGATCACCAATACTTGCATGCACCAACTAGGATTTCATGAACACCAACTTGCATGCACACCAACTAGGGTTGATAAGGTATGAGATGGAACTAGGGTTTAGTGAGCAATTTGCAAGTTAAGAGAGGGAACTAGAAACACATGATCACCAATACTTGCATGCACCAACTAGGGTTGACAAGGTATGAGATGGAACTAGGGTTTAGTGAGCAATTTGCAAGTTAAGAGAGGGAACTAGAAACACATGATCACCAATACTTGCATGCACCAGCTAGGCCTTCATGAACACCAATTTGCATTCTCCAACTAGGGTTGACAAGGTATGAGATGGAACTAGGGTTTGGTGAGCAATCATGCAAGTTAGGAGAGGGAACTAGAAACACATGATCACCAATACTTGCATGCACCAACTAGGCTTTCATGAACACCAATTTGCATGCTCCAAATAGGGTTGACAAGGTATGATACGGAACTAGGGTTTAGTAAGCAATTTGCAAGTTAAGAGAGGGAACTAGAAACACATGATCACCAATACTTACATGCACCAACTAGGCTTTCACGAACACCAATTTGCATGCTCCAAATAGGGTTACCAAGGTATGAGATGGAACTATGGTTTAGTGAGCAATCATGCAAGTTAGGAGAGGGAACTAGAAACACATGATCACCAATACTTTCATGCACCAACTAGGCTTTCATGAACACCAATTTGCATGCACCAACTAGGGTTGAGAAGGTATGAGATGGAACTAGGGTTTTGTGAGCAATTTGCAAGTTAGGAGAGGGAACTAGAAACACATGGCCATGTACAAATCGGAAATCAACTAGGCTTTCATGAACACCACTTTGCATGCTATAAATAGGGTTGACAAATAATGAGATGGAACTAGGGTTTACTTCAACCAATTTAGGGTTTGTAGGGTATGATGTATGTTAGTATGGTATGATGTTAGTATCATAGGGTATTGTAGGGTATGATATGGTATATATTACACATGCATGCATGAATTAGTGTTATGGTACATATTGTTAGTATGTTATGTTATGGTACATGTTATTGTATGTTAGTATGGTATGATGTTAGTGTCATAGGGTAATGTAGGGTATGTTATTGTGTGTTAGTATGGTATGATGTTAGTATCATAGGGTATTGTAGGGTATGATATGGTATATTACACATGCATGCATGACTTAGTGTTATGATGTTAGTGTATGGTATATTACAATGGTATGGTGTGTTAGTATGCTATGATTTTAAAGTATGTTATGTTATGGCATGTTATTGTATGTTAGTATGGTATGATGTTAGTGTCATAGGGTATTGTAGGGTATGTTATTGTATGTTAGAATTGTATGCTGTTAGTATCATAGGTTATTGTAGGGTTTGATATGGTATATATTACACATCCATGCATGACATAGTTTTATGATTGTTAGTGTATGTAATTTACTTAGTGTATGGTATGGTTACGATGTTAAAAAGTTGAGGATAGACATAATGTTAAAAAGTTGATGAGTCGTAAATTCTTCCTTTAAGTATTGGAAATTCATAATTTAGCACACATGTGAACCACACATATCATTATATCACATAGGTGAACCACACATATCATGTTACAAGATCAAGCCAACCATATATGTATAAATTTGAACCTTGCTTTATATCATATATGTATAGAAATAATGTTACAAAAATTGTCATGCCACATGGCCATAATACAAAATAGTGGATCAAAAAGTACATCTGTGTGTACATATGAACAAAAAGTTACATCTATGTATTCCCCCTATACATTTATTCTAGTTATCCCCCCTTTTGTTGCCACTGCTAGAGTCTTCGGAGAAGTTTAGCTTTCTTCTCCGACTGCTCACTGGTGATCCCCATCACTGAACAAGAGGGATAGGTCGCATCAGTGGAGACTGCAGAAAAACCAAATTTTGTAAGTTAATTTACCAACCTTTAAAAATTATATGTACATTTGTTCAAATTCCAAGACCAAAATAACATTTCTACTTACTGTACGTGAGTAAGTAATGGTGGGTCCTGGTGCCTCACTAACAACGACCCTGATTGGGTACTCTTCAAGCACCACTTGCTCACTATCAAGCTGCATAAAAAATATATATATATGCCAATGTCAACAAATATACATGTACCTTGGGGGGTAAGAGGTGGGTCACCAATTTGGGTCTCTTCAAGCACCAAATTAGAGAAAGAGATACACAAACATACAAAGAAAGTGATCTACATAAACATACATGCTGGCTCGTCAAAGGTGGGCCATCGGTTTGGTGCTCTTCATGCACTGGTGCCTCACTAGGGGCCTGCATATAAAGTAACATATATGTCAATTTCAGATAAAATAGTGAATCAGAGACATATATACTACATGGATGGAAAATGATGTTACCAAAGAAAGCGAAACATACATACCTGGTTGGGGGGAAGAGGTGGGTTGACAACAACCTCGCTTTGGTGTTCTTCAAGAACCACTGTCATAATAGGTTCCTGCATAAAGTAACATATGTCAAAGAGATACAAGTGAAATGATTTTTCCAAAGAAAGCGAAACATAATTAAAAGCATATTTCAAATAATACCTGTGTCTGGGAATCTACCTCTGCATGAGAGGGAATAGGTTGCGATACAATATACTCATCTTGGTCACCCTACATAAAACATGTATTATCAAAATTAGGATGTATTGAATGTTACAGTCTATACTATAAATATGTAAATAAAGTTGACAAATTAACATGTATAGTTATTACCCCTATTGGTGAAGAACCAAACCCATATGCAATATTGACAGCTGCATCAATGTTCTCAACATTGATCAGTGGACAATGCGACTTTGGTGTGCCATGGGAAACCAGCTGTATATTTGTTCACATAATTTTTTAGATAATTAAATAGAAATAAATTGCGAAAAAATTGAAAATTTTGATATGAAACAAAATATAATATGAAAATAATGAGTTTTACTTACAAAGAGAAGTAATCCATTGTCTCGAAAGTCTGAAGCAGGGCCATAGCATATGCCTCCACACAATGTGCAAGGGTGTGGAGTAACATGATGCTCTAAAAGATCTGCATCTCCTATGTGATCTATAGATGGGCTCGCCTTAGAAGTGCTAGCCCGTTGGTCTACATTGCCTTAGACATCAGTCCCATGCTGAAGAAATGTATCTGCCAAGTCAAATAATTCCTCCTGTGTATTTTGAGTCACAGGACCTATAGGAGGATATAGCTGAGGGGGTTTTGGTGTGTGTGGAGGGCGTGGCACACAGTTAGGATCCGTCTTGGCACCTGACCTATCTTGGGGCATCCCATGACCAACGCCCTGGAAGCCTAAGAGATCGAAGTAGCTAACATGTTTCCCTAGGATGAATTCTGCATAAAACTTTCTAAGGAAATAAAATGGGATGTCCCTATTCCCATGAGGGTCTTCATCGAAGACCATATACCAACAATCCATCCAATTGGCCTTTATATTTGGTTCAATGCACCAGTCTATGGAAATGTGTGGTCGACTAGTGGGTGGAACAAATCCGGTTCTAGGGTCCTAGAATAATGAAAATAATTGGTCTTTTGTAATTTTAAGGGATTTGATGTTTTTATAACTCAATCCATCGGAGTAGTATTTCCTCCTGGATTCTCTGTACAAGCTAATGTTGTACAGAGCTCCTTGGGCTTCGGCAATTGTGTTTGTTATTGTGTCCAATGCGATGGCTAAAGACTCTCTCAAATGACCCCCCCCTCTAATAGATGAGCTAATGCACCTCAATGACGCCAAACGCGCAATAATCTGTGAGTTTCGATCTTGTTCCCCTTCCGGGTTTGGGTTTGGGTTAGGTTGTGGGTTATTAGAGGGTGGGTTTTCCACATTGTCTTGTTCATTTGTGTTGTTTGTTAAGATTTAAACAAAAAAATACAAGTTATTTTACTTTTAATCATTCTTTGATTTCATTCAATTTTTTTTTTTAAATTTGTTTAAAATAATTATAAAAACTATGAAATTATGGAAAAAATAAAGAATTGAAGACTAAGTGAAAAGGATAAGAGCATTTACCTACCATTGGAGCCAATCCACTTCGAACTCGACCTCGAAAATCTAAAATGCAAATCGCCTCTGTGCCATTTCACTCTCGCGGTTTTTCGCTGTCACGATCTTGTGCAAATGATATTTGAGGGGCCTACAGCCTCTATTTTATTTCTTTTTTAACTTTTCAATATCGCATATGTGATATTGTAAATGTGAAATATCACATATGCCCCATCCTTCTTCCTACCTAAATAATTAAATAAAAGAATTAAAATTTAGTAATCCTTCCTTATCATCATCCTTCTTCCTACCATAATAATTAAATAAAAGAATTAAAATTTAGTGGATTGTAAGTCACTTTATGTAGTCTTTACAATATTTTTGGTAATGTGAAGCATGCAACTAGAAATATTATTTTTCTCATTATGTTGGTGTAAACATATTGTTATTGTTCTAAGCATTTACAAACATGGTTTTGGAGCCATAGTAAAGGCCATCCAAACCAATTGAAGGATTAATCTAGTGTGGGAATACAAACAAGATATGCCTAAAATAATGTTATCCAACAAGCATGAACTTGAATAAAGATGAGAAGGAGGTTACTAAAATTTCAGTGAAAATTTATGAGACGGGTAACGGCAAATGAACTTGACAAAAATTTACAAGAGGAAATAAGAAAACTAAGTAGTCATATTGTCGGTAAGTGATTCATTATATGTCTTTGTATTGATTTTATTTATAAAATTTTGTATCATTTTAATATTTCTTATGTACACTAATTTTATTTGATTGTTTTAATTATAAAGGCAAATAATCCTAGGTCTGTTATGAATAATGTGTCAAGTAGTAGTATAGAATAGTATTGTACAAGTTGAGGAATATGGATCAAATATTGAAGATCGATTTAATCCTATGGGAGAATATGACGCTAATAATGCAATTGAGGATGATGGGATAAATCGATTGATTTAAGATACCCTCACATAATCTAGCACTATTTTTTCTAATATCTCAAGTGTGTATTAGTTTCCTCCCAAGAATGCTTCTTGGCCTTCCCATTCCCATACCATATCACACATGTGGATAAAATATGCTCCGGGGAAAAAATATATTTGTTACAAAGTGGACAAGAGACAATTTGTAGTTTTCCTAAATTAGGATTTTATCCTAGTTAACTTTTGAAATCATTTTTTTAAGTTTGTTTACTTCCCAAGTCTTATTAGGAGCTAAAATTGGGTGTTTGTTGTAATTGGACATGGAATTATTTCCCTTGGATGCAATTTCTAACCTTTTCATAATGTCTCAACCTACATGAGGTTATCTTTTCCAATAATACCATTACACATGCATTACGAATCATTATAATCATCGTGGTCTAATTTTTTTTTATAATAGAAAAGTACATGATCATGGATATATGTGTATGCCATCATAATAACATAAGTGCTCAACATTACTATTAAGGAATTTTTAATTAAGTGAATACTCATTCCAATCATAATGTAAACACATGTTTCAAGGAGAAATGTTAGTTAAAATCAACATATAACAAGGAGATATTGAGTCCTAAACATAATATCCTAATAACCACTACAAGATGGATATATGTATATTCCATCATCATAACATAAGTGCTCAACATTACTATTAAGGAATTTTTAATTAAGTGAATAATCATCACAATCATAATATAAACACATATTTCAAGGAGAAATGTTAGTTAAAATCAACATATAACAAGGAGATATTGAGTCCTAAACATCATCTCATAATAAGCACCACACGATGGATAATAACTAACCATTTATGAGAATCAAGATCCACATAGTGGTCATATACTAGGGTTTTCACAATCCCCCACTAAAAAAATGTCTACGGCCTTGATGTCGAATCATCATTTACAAAAATGCATATGCGATATTCAATATTTACAAAACGCATATGCGATATATCGCATATGCGTTTTGTAAATGTTAAATATCGGTAATGCGATCTATCGCATATGCAATATTTAAAATTTAGAAAACGCATATGCGATAGTTTTTTACAAACCTTAGCCTTGTGTTTGGGCTCAGGTTATTCCAAACGTACCATCAATAACACATATAGGCTCTTGATTTGCACTTCGCAAGTGCGTTTCTGATTTCTTAAGTGGAACCAACTTTGTGCGAGCGCCCTATGCACTCTAGATGCAAAAAATACCATTATGCATTCTTTTTCCCAATTTCAGCATAGGAGGATGCCAAAACATGGAAAAATGGCCCTATTGTACTATTGATTTTAATACCTTGTTGGAAAGGAGGGGAAGTTCCCTATATAGCTACGCATAGGATTTGATTTTGCATAAATTCACCTTACTTTACCTCTTTCTAGGTAAAATACTTATCATTGTGCACTCTAATAATAGCACCTAAGCTTGATACTTTATCATCTCAAATAAAAATTCATTTCGAGTTACATAACCTTTCTCAACATTGTACAAATGTATCTATGAACATAACAACTACAACACAATTAGTAGAAGATGCATATTGCTTCAGCATGCACTAGTTCAATATGAATAGTTCCCTTAAAGATGTCAACAAGATCACTAAAACTACATAAACATCTTTATCATATGCTACCACATCATTTTCAATCAAATTTAAAGGCAACATCTTATAATTATACCCTAATATATATAGAAAATTATAAGTTTTGTTAATTGGAAAAAAAAGACATGACATACAATAGAGTTACATTAAAGAGAATAAAACCTATAGTCATCCATCTCAATTTCACTACTTGAAACTCACAATTATTGAATTACATAAAAACAAACATTACTTTTAACATATTTTCCAAGAAATAAATACTAGATCTCAATTGCACTACTTACCATTTTTTAAATTACATTAAAAAAATTACTCATATAATTTAAGGTATCTTTTAAAGGTAAATCACATATAGATCAAATATAAAAGCTCCCAAACATATCACTCAATCTCAATTTATCTATGGTAATCATAGTTAGTTACTCTCTCTTTTCATAACTCATATATGTTAATATAATTTAGAAAATAACCTTCAAATCATAATAGACTAACTTAATTAATAGATTAAGAGATCCCTAATAAAGTTAAAAATTTCTTAATTAATAAATAACACAGGTTTTTTAATTAATAGATTACAAGATCCATGTTGATTGGATCATCTCCCAAACATATCACTCAATCTCAACTTATAAGCATGCTAATCATCCTTAGTTACTCTCTCTTTTTCTTAATTCATATAGGTTAATATAATCCACATATAATCCCCGTGATATAATCAAGAAAATGAACTTCAAAATTCTTTCTACTGATCGATAGCACTATAATGACCGGGCTAAGCAAATCAACTGAATAAACGGGTTCGATTCCATGATACACTCCATTATTCAATAGGTAGATAAGGGTAGGAACCCCACCCAGATATGATTCATGAATGAAAACAGCCAGCACTGTTAGGAAATTTATTACACTTGCCTTTATGAATCCTAGTAGGTCAAGCATCTATTAACCCTCCCTTTACTTACGAGCAGACTCAAAAGTTTTTTAATTAATAGATTAAAAGATCCTTAATAGCCTCAAAGGTTTTTTAATTAATAGATTACAAGGGTTTTTGTAATTAATAGATTACAAGATCCGTGTTGATGGGATCATCAATGTATTTTAATATTGACTTTGAATCTTACAAATTTATAGATACAAATCATGACAGTTCTAAAGGAAGAATAAAAAGATTAAAAAACACTTTCTCTACTTCCAATATAATATAAATAGTTACATTAAATTTTGAATTTATTTTATTAAAATATACCTTAAATTAATATATTTTTAATAATAATGATAATCATAATAAAACCATATAGATTTAACCATCTATATATATATGTTAACCTTTAAAAAAATCTGTCCCAATTGTGTTGGATTAAAATTTTACATACACTAATACATCATCATTACTTAATAGTCAAACTAAACCAAAATCATCTATTTATCAATAATATCTATTTACCTGTTCATGTATTTTTTAGTTACTTCAGTTACTCATTATAGATTGACTGGTTTTGTTCTTCCTCTTTTGCTTGACATCGATTGCACTTATAAAAAGTTGAAAAATAAGTCGAAAAGAGTGTTAATTGGATGATTAAACCGAGTGTGCTTAAATTTCATTTTAGAGTAATAATTTTGTCTCTCAAATTTATTATAAATAATCGGTTGTTATTAAGACCGGTAAGCTTTTATGAGTTAGTTGATTATAATATAAATCCAAATTTAATATGACATGGAAAAATATTACAAACAAATTCAAATCTGAGATAATACACTATTGCCATTGTGTGTCCGTCCACCTAACAAAACCATAATCATCAAATAAGAAATATTTATTATAGTGATTTAAATTAAGATTATTTAAATAATGTTAAACATAACATAACATCATAAATTTACAAGACTCTTTATTGTGAATAACAGTCCAATCACTGATGATAAGAAACCAAACACATTCGACAACGAAGAAACTTGAACAGTTTGTGTGAAGCTATCCGATTGACTTCAATTTTTTGTATGTATATGCATGTGAAGCATAAACATAACAACATAGATTGACGATACTCATTATCGTGAAAAGCCAATAAAAATAGTCCAATCTACACCTATTCAGGTTATGCTGAAGCCATCCCGGATGCCCTCTTCCCTTGCTCACTCTGTCAACTATAGTGACTAGAACACTGTTAAGAAAACAGGCCACTCCCATAACACTCACAGAGAAGGCGATTCCCATGCTTCTCATGCTGTCAGGAACTTGATCATAGAAATATTCCTGCAATCCTACTAAAGTAAACAAATCTGCTATTCCCATCAGGGCAAATTGTGGAGCTAACCAAAAAACACTCAGAGGGATTGTACTTCTCTGGTTGTCAAGCAAGCCATGAGTTTTTGCAACATAGATTCTCTTCTTTTCTGTTAACGCTGCAGTCATCATGCACAGAGCAGAAAAAAACATACCAATTCCAATCCTTTGAAGAACAGTGACGCCTCGTTCATTGCCAGTTATTCTTTTGGCCAGTGGTACAATACAACGGTCATATATAATAACGAAAACAAGTCCACAAATGTTGGAAAATGCTATAAGAGAAGCTGGTGGTACTCGGAACCTTGAACCCAGGCTTCTGTCCATGGTGCTGCCTTGCTTGATGAAGAACACTGTGCTCTGTGTTGTTGTCATTCCAAAGATTAAGCAAGAGACCCAGATGGGCACCATTCTCAATATAAGCTTGGTTTCCTCTACTTGAGTTACCGTGCAGACTTTCCATGGATTTGGCTTCGTGCTTCCCATTGTATCCGGACTCCATTCTGAAGTGGCTTGCACCATTATGGCTGCTTTGTCCAGATACCTAATACGTTTCCAACCAAGGTAATATTATTGCTTCTTCACAGACTTGAGTCCTGGCCGATTAATAACTGTATCCTATCATTATATTATTTTATGCAGAATCTACTTTGCTTATGGTGTTAAAATATTTGATTTTATAGGTATTGTTATACACATAAGTGTTTACCTATTAGAATGTGGGATAGATTACATTAAATTTTATAGATATGGTCATACTAAATGTTTATATTTTAGAATTTATGGTGGATTAGTATTTATGTTTGTCTTAAATTGTAAGATAATGATATAAGTATACTGTCCAGATTGATTTTATGGAAAAAGAATATAAAAAATAACTCTGGTAGTGATTTTATGGCAAAAGAATATAAAAAATAACTCTTAAATAACTGACAGTTGATGCATGAATAATTGGTAGCTAATAGACTAATGCATGGATAACTTATTGAATAAATAAGTAGTACGTTGATGTATGGATAACTTATTGAATAAATAACTAGTAGTTGATGAATGGATAACTGGTATGAATAACTTTGTTTCTAACTAGAACCTAAAAGAAATGCTGTTTAAGACTGTGTTGAAAAGGCTGTTTAAGAATGTTCGTTAGTTGGAAAGGCAGAGCAGGAACATCGTTTCTTAGGAAACGAGCATAGTTTCTTAATACGGTTTTTGGAATTTTTAGACGCTGTGTTTTATTTTTAAAATAATTAGGTGTTCTATTTGCTAATTTTACTTCTTAAATTGAAATTAATAATTTAAATAAGGTGTTCTATTTGCTAGTTTTACTTCTCAAACAGCATCAACACAAAAGTTGTTTGAACAATCCCTTGCCTGGGCAGCAGCACTCAATTGAATTGAAATTAGGGTAGCAATAGTTAATTGAATTTGAAATTAATAATTAAAATTATTTCATTCATATTTTTAGTAGATTAAGTTTAATAAATATTATTGAATTTATCCAGTGCTAAGTTGATATTTTGAAGGGCTTTAGTTATATAATATTTTATTATTTTAGTTTTTACATAAAGTTTAATAGCATATTAATCATACTAGTGACATAATTTTTAAATAGATAAAAAAGTTTTTAGAAGATTGAATTGTTATCTCTATATTTAATTATTAATCTTTAGTAAGTCAGAGGGGTCCAGTTATAGATTGAAGCAGTTTGTCAATGTTATTAATCTTCTTCATCTTCAATATTGTTGTTTTTTTTTCTCTTAGTTTAATGTGTGTGCAACACCTCTAGATTAAGTAGACTAAGTTTCTTATTTCTTGTTTAGTTTCAGTTTCTAGTAACATAGTGAATATAACTTGTAGTTGATAAGTTAATACATGGATAACTTAATGAATGGATAATGGTGATATTTATGATAGACAACAAGTTTAACAAAAAAATGTTAATGATGATAATATGTAGATGATGATAACATGTAGCTAAAGCATTAATATGTAGATGATGATAACATGTAGCTAAAGCATTAATTTCATTGGCAATGGGTGATAACAAATATTCGTGTGAAAAACAAAAAAAACAGATAAATTATTTACAACAATTTTCATGAAAAACAAAAAACAAATAAATTATTTATGACAATTTCCTTGTAGCATACCAATGTTACATACCCCAAATGGCTATGCTGGTGTAAATAAGCTATAACACAATCTAAATAGCTGGTTTAAATAAGGTATAACACAATCTAAATAAGGTTAAAACATTGGAGAAGTAATTTTGCACTGACCTAAAATTATTTGTGTGGGATAGCTGCCTCTCGCCTGGTTTTATTGTGTCCGATTCCTGAATCTCGTAAAGCAAGGTCAGATCTGAAGGCATGCTAATATTTCTTTTTCTTATAGCACAAACCACAACCTGAGCGAGTCGAGCGATGGGGCTTCCTCCAGGAAGCGGCCTGTGTCTGTAGAATGGCGTTCCATACAAAAACAAAACAGTGGTTATACCCATGACCACAGTGATGGTCCCGAATCCGAATCCCCAGCTTACGTTCTCCTGGACGTACGCAATAACTGTGACTGCTAAGAGGAGGCCACTGCAGTCACTGAAGTACCAGAAATTAAAGAAGGAACTCTTGTTAAGACTTTCGGTTTTATCTTCCTCGTCGAACTGGTCTGCACCAAATGCTTGCAGAGACGGTTTGTAGCCACCGATCCCCAACGCTATGATATACAAAGCCAAGAAAAAGACACCAATCTGAGTGGTAGTTGCTTGGCTGCATATTCCAGATTCACATTGATGAGGTGGCTTCAGAGCTGAGAGGGACACTGACAGCGTCAGCAAAACTAATCCCTGAAACATTGATTTATAGAACATAAAAGATCAGAGCCAAATGGATTGAATAATCGGAAAGAAACGATATATAATTAGATCTCAAGATAGTGATGCAAAACGGATTTTGTCTTTCTGTCTCACCGAGAGATAGATTATTGAGGAGATGAGGACCATCCAGTACCGTCCACAGTAAGTATCTGCTATAAAGCCCCCTATAAGTGGCAGAAGGGATGTCACACCCACCCAGTAGTTGACATTTTTAACAGATGTTTCAACCCCTTCGTTCAACACAGTTGTTAGATAGATGATCAAGTCGGCTAATATCCCAAAGTACACAAGCTTCTCGGTGAAATCAGCTACTGCACAATTAAAATTGTAAACCCTAATAAGTCGCGGGATTATTTCTAAACCTGCATTCACATTCATAGCACACAGATGCATTATTTCTATACCTGCATTCACATTCACATTCATAGCACACAGATGAAATTTATAATATAATACAAAGAGTTACCAAGAATGAAAAGTGCAGCCTTCCATCCACCAGTTTTGATTCTGATAACTGGCCTTCCTCTCATATCCAGTGATCCATTATTGATCCACTCTTCTTGGACATCCTCTGTTCTCTCTACTTGAGCAGTTGATGCCTTCCAAAACTCCACCCATTCCTTCAAATGTTGGAATTTCATAGCGATGGAAATGAAGAGCAATTACCAAGCATGAACTGCACAGACAGGCCTGGATCTTTATAGACTTTATAGCTATAAAACTTAGGAGAGCTACATTTAAATAAATATTTGCTGACTACAAATATAAACTTTCGGTGTTCTTCTCTGATTCTTTGTTCCAATGCATAAAAGCGCTCCCCTTCCCAAACAATAAAAATTATGTTGGTGGTTTGTAATGTCGCGCATTTACTTGCCAAAGGTATATTATAATACGAGCAGCTTTTATATCATAAAAAAGTGGTCATTCTCATACATTTCAATAATTCAAGTGGCATGGATCTTTTCCATATAGAATCACATGTTTTAATGTAAAGTTTAAGAGGTTGATAATTAGATAAGTAGTAGGGAGCTTTCCTCGCTCCCCGAGGCGAGTTCTCTTTCGTGAAATGGATATTCTCTTTCGTTATCTTTTTTCAGATTAAGAATTCGACATTTTCTGGCGTAAAAAAGCTAAAATCGTCCGAATTAACGAGCTCCTGCCCAAATTTGTGTTAAAAGGAGAGATAGAGAGAGATTAGAGACCCTCAAGGTGAATCGAGGTCATGACGTGAGGAGAGGTGGCTGATAATGGATCAATCAATTTGCAACGTCGTTTTGAACGTTGTGAGTGATAGCGACCGTTTTAGTACCGAACCGAGAAAACTGCAGTGTTGGATGCATCTATAAAGACTTTGTTTATTTTTCGATAGCCACCCAAATAGATTTTGTTACATTTCAATACTGTTTAACAATTAAATTTGAAGTTTTTAAAACGATTTGTTTTTTCTGGTCCTAACATTTAAATGAATTATTTTAACATTTTTTGAAATCGTGTTTTTAATTATTCGAATTATATTTTTTTAATTGCGGAAATGTTTCAGAAATTATGCAATTCCAAAGATTTCAACCATATGGTCAAAAGATAAACCAAAGCCTAAAACATTGAGCCTAGATTTTAACTTGAAGAGTGACAAGAAAGCTATGTTTTAACCTAAATTTTAAAACATTTACCTTAAGCTCACAATTTTTGCTAAATTATATATGTAATGACAACCTTATTAATAATAATTAGCTAAAACATGTTTATGATTTTTACACAATTACTCCATACTCAACATGGGTGGGTGCTTCTCTAGAATTTTCAAATTTTATGTTTATAAACTGTAACAAGTGTACACTCTAGATTGATTTCATGTTGTATACTCCAGATTCATTTCATGTTGTACATTCCAGATTTATTTCATGGTCGCCTTATCTTGTTATACTTAAATGCATCTTGATTAAGATTTACATGGGCTTAGTAAAATGGTTAAATGAGTGGTGTTCCAAAATTTTCAATTATTCTTTTATAAATAAATGGCCTAAATGTTATTCCACATGGTTCTATTTAATCCTATCATTATTAGGAGCAATCTATTTATTTTAAGTTTTAAGCCTCTAAGGTTTATTAAGAGTCTAATATATATATTTCTGAGGGGATCAACAAGATTACAACCGAGGGTCACAAGTGTACAAAGATTACAACCCAGTGTAACAAGTGTACAATTATGATTTTTACACAATTACTCCATACTCAACATGGGTGGGTGCTTCTCTAGAATTTTCAAATTTTATGTTTATAGGTAACAAGTGTACACTCCAGATTCATTTCATGTTGTACACTCCAGATTCATTTCATGGCTGCCTTATCTTGTTATACTTAAATGCATCGTGATTAAGATTTATATGAGCTTAGTAAAATGGTTAAATGAGTGGTGTTCCAACTTTTCAATTATTCTTTTATAAATAAATGGCCTAAGTGTTATTCCACATGGTTCTATTTAATCCTATCATTATTACTAGTAGTCTATTTATTTTAAGTTTTAAGCCTCTAAGGTTTATTAGGAGTAGTATATATATTTCGGTTGGGATCAACAAGATTACAATCGAGGGTAACAAGTGTACAAAGATTACAACCTAGTGTAACAAGTGTACAATTGTGATTCATTTCATGGTAGTCATATCTTGTTATGGTTAAAGGCATTTTGATTAAGATTTTAATTAAATATTATTTGTTTTATGTTTATATTAATTAATGTAATGTTTATATTATACGTAAATGGATAACTATATAACTATTTATTAATTAGTTTAATGTTTAGTGTTTGTTTAACATCCAAGCGTCTCCACAAAAAGAAATGGCTATGGGATGGGTGAGGTTTCACAATTTTCAATTTTGGTGTTAATACCTTGTTAAATAAAAACCTCCATAGAGCCATCTTAAACCAAGATCTATCAAGCATCTAGAGGGATCTAATTTATTGAGGTATAATTTTTTTCTAAACATTTAAAAAAATTATGATTAAGGGTGAATCCGCGGACCTGGGTAACACTTTTTGGCAAGCGCATTTCGGCAAAAACAGAAAAAACGTACCTCGGTCGAGGGCTTGTTAAACCCTCGACCGAGGTCTTAATATCTCGACCGAGGTTTTGTTCAGCCCTCAACCGAGGTATTGCAATTAGTTAATAAATACCTCGGTCGAGGTATTGCGATTAATTGATTTAATAGAT
>LPNX010601446.1:2184-21995 GCA_001517045.1 Pseudotsuga menziesii | reverse complement strand
TTGAGGGCTTCTATCTAGCACATGAGTAAAAAATCAGGTTTTCATCGCCAAATTTGGCCAAAAAGTGTTACCCATCTTCATGGAATCACCCTTAAAAAAAAATACACTTCAAGTATCTCTATAGGTGCTTGATACATTCAGGTTTAAGATGAATCTATGCTTCTATTATGGTTATACTACACCTTATTGTTATAGTATAAAAATAAAATCATTAATAATATTATAATTACAATATTACTATTTTTAAATTTAGGACAATATTATAACTTTAATAAGTTTAGACACTATTATTAATATTATTACTAAAACTGGGTGAACAGAAAATCCTTCGAAGGAGAAACCACATTGGACTAGGGTTTGCATCTAGGGTTTTCCTTGACATTTTTCTCTCACCTTGATGAGCAGTGTCAGAACCCCTAGATGTTCGTCGGGAAACTGGCGGACCTGAAGCAAATCTATGGTGACAGCAGAGGAGGGGCACCACGCCTCTCCCAGTCAAATCTTGATGTACCCTTTTTCAATGGAGTCCCACGTCAAACTCTAGGGCCTCAATGAAAATAGGATATGAGGATATCCTCATCCGAGTGGAATATTTAGGGAAATATGAGAATATTACTCCTGAACCGACTTAGACCGACAACTAACTCGTCCAGAAGAATACATGCATAGCTCGTACAGAGAATCGACCTTGTCTCAACCTCCCAACAGAAAGAATCAATGCTAAAGTTCAAAATATGAAGGATCACACCCTCATAGGAAATGTCATGGGCTTCTGGCCCACAGAACATGCTCTTAGATGTTGCATCATGACAAAATGAAAACCCAAAGCTCATTATGACTTGCAACTTGGTTTGAATGGTTTTTTCACAATAATCTTCTATTATTTGGAGGACAAAGCTAGAGTGGAAGACGAAGGCCCCTATTTCTTCAAAGCACATTAGAGTAAATTTCAACTCAAAATGGGCCTCCTAAGGAAAATAATAAAATAATAGTTAAAATAATAAAATAATATTTATAAATTTTGGAGGAAGAAAAAGAAAAAAATTATTTTATTTGTTCATATTTTTGACATATATCCCTGTGTTTTTACTCAAATTTCGATCGAGAGAGCTCGTTGGATGTGCAATTAAATTCCGCATCTAGTAAGTACCCACTCTGGATACTTTTGACAGATCCTACTACCCCAAAAACAAGAAATACCTGAAAAACGTGATGATGATGTCATCATCACATTTTTCAGGTATTTCTTGTTTTTGGGGTAGCGGGGTCCGTCAAAAGTATGTCAAGTGGGTACTCGCTGGATGCGGAATTTAATTCTCATCTAGGAAGCTCTCCCGATCAAAATTTGAGTAAAAACACACTGAGATATGTCGAAAATACGAACAAAAAAAGTAGTTTTTTTTATGATACCTATCCCCAAATTTATATTAAAAAATTGTTTAAGACCTATACGGTGTTTCAAATTTAAAGCAATTTCATTGGCTAACACATGGTGACATGTAATTTGAATTAGTGTTAAAAGGCCCATTTTGAGTTGAAATTTCCCCTAATGTCAGGCCTATACCTAAGAAACTGAGTTTGCAAGATTCAGTCTAGAGAAAGAAGACTTCTCATGGGATCTGGTCTCGATAAGGATGTAATCACTTCCACACAAATACTGGGATGAGGAAACCCTTCAGAAAATAGGTAACACTCTGGGAATTTTTGTCTGAATGATTGATAAAACCAGAATGAATAAGTACACTTCATATGTCAAGATATGTGTCTACATGCACATTACCAAAGCACTTCCAAATGCCATATGCCTAACCCATGAAGACTCTGATTGGATTCATCCCCTTGATTACGAACATGTCCCATTCAGATGACAAAAATTCCATGAACACGACCATATTTTCAGGGACTTTCCCCTAAACAAAATGCTAGCTCAAAACTGCAAGGAAGAAACCACTGATGCTGAAGGCTTACAGAAAACAGGGAAGAGGAGAAGAAATCACCGAAAACCTGCTCCATAAAAGAATAAAGAGGAGGGGCCAACCACGAGCAACAACTTTGCAATCTTGGAGGGACAACCAGAATACCCAAATCTGAACCTGGGGCAAGAAGAAACTAGCAGGAAGCCTAACCAGCAGACTCCTTAAAAAATCAAGTCGAACAACAAGGTTATGATAACTCAGGAAAATATCAGCCTCTACCTAATCGCCTTGGGGTAAAATCAAACATGCAACAGATGAAAAACTCCAATGCAATAGACCCCCAAGAATGAACGGACAATTTAGGACCAAATCCTCTCATGGATGAAGAGATGAAAGAAACAAACCTGGGAGAACTGGATCTGTTGAGAATGCAGGATGCATGTACCAAAAAAGCATACGATTCCATCCCAGCATGGAAAATGCAACTACTACAAGAGGATATTTCCAAAGCCAAAGCCTAGAACAAAATGGGAGTTCACAACCCTCCTCAGAAACACAAACATAAATCTCAATGAGACAATAATAAGCGTGGACGCAAAATAGATCTACATAGGTTAAATCGACTTGGTACCACACTGTTAAATCAGGGAAATAGGTCGAGCTCAAAGACTTATTTTCCTCCTATACCTTTGTTATCCAATGAAGATCATATCCTGGAATGTTCGTGGTCTCAATGGTCCCTCGAAGAAAATAATGTTGAAGACGAAGATTCAAAAAGAAAATCCCACAGTGATCTTCATCCAAGAAATGAAATGCACTACTGAAGTAACCACCAAGTTAATTTCCAATATTTAGAAAGGAAGCCTTTGCGTCGCCATAGATGTCAAAGAATCCTTTGGAGGTATTTCTATATATTGGAACCACCTCCTTATTACTCTCACTAACTTAGCCTCTTCACCTCACTCCATTTCTACCTTCTTTCATATGGTGAGATATAACATCAAAGGCCACCTCTTGAATGTCTATGGTCGATTGAATCTGCACGCCTTAAGTTGCAAATTCTTAACTACCTTGAATGGTTTATGCTCTAGCATCCCAACTCTACAATCCTCACTGGAGGCGATTTCAATATGATAACCACTCTTGAAGAAAAGAAACGAGGTTTAAAAACTCTTTCCAATGAGGACCAGGCAGCTGGCGTTCAAACCACCATAGCCACTAGTTCACTTGTGGATATTCAAACCTCCTATGGCTTCTTCACTTGGAACATTAGAAGGGGGGATCTCACCAGATAGCTAAACACCTTGACCATTTTTCTCATCACCGACAGTGTCGTTACCCTGGGAGGGATCCTTGAAGATTATGTTCTACCCACTGCACGGTCAGAACATTGGCCCATTTCCCTCTTGTAGCATAGCCTTGACACCTCCATTGATAAGCTGTTCATATTTGAAAAAATCTGGCTTACACACCCCTCCTTCCTAGACACAATAAGTAAGTGGTGGACCAGTATGAAAGTGGAGGGAAAATAAAAAAATGGCAATCATGCATCAAAATTTGAAGCAACTAAGAAGTCATCTTCGTCAATGGAATCATACAACATTTGGTAACATCTTCTAGGACAAAAAGGTGATTCAGGAATATCTAAAAAATTGCCAAGTCTACATCATGAAAGAGGGATACAATGAAGACATAAAAAACAAATAAGAAGACCTTCTGAACTAGCTGAATAAAATATGCGAGCAGGAGGAAATATTTTGGAGGAAAAAGTCTAGAGTGGGATGGTTAAAGGAGGGTGAAAGAAACACGACCTTTTTTCATCACTCCACTATTCAACACAGGATAAAACATAGAATCATTAAACTGCACTCAGAAGACAGAGAGGTTTTGGAGGAGCATGAGGAAATGGATGAAGAGCTAACCAGATACTTCAGTGATCTTCTCACTAAACCTAATCCTTCACGCTAGTCAACTATAACCCAGGTAACTCAACACATTCCTTCTCTGCTAACTGAAGAGAATAATGCCTCCCTTATGCAACCAATCAGCATTCAGGAAGTTGAGGAAGCGATCAACCAGATGGATAAAGGAAAGGCTTCTAGTTCAGATGGCTTCACCATTAATTTCTTTCATCACTGTTGGGATTTTCTTAAAATGGAGGTTTTGGACATGGTGGAGGACTCACACCAAAATCAATGGGTCTTTCCTACCCTAAATGCCACTAATCTCACTTTGATTCCAAAATAAATTGGCAACTCCCATCCTAGTAAGTTTTGACCCATATTCCTATGTAATGTTATTTATAATATTATTTCAAAAGTGATTGTGAATCGGTTGAAACCCCTCCTCCCCGTGCTCATATCCCCTGAACAATCGAGCTATGTATAAGGAATACAAATCCTAGACGAAATCATTCTTGCTCATGAAATTATACACTCCCTCAAAACCACCAAATCTCATAGCATGCTCCCGAAATTGGATCTCTCCAAAGCTTTTGACAAAATGAGTTGGAATTTCATGGAAAAGATGCTCCTTGCTTTTGGGTTATGTCAGGAATGGGTCAAATGGATAATCTGTCTCATCTCCTCAGACTTATTCTCCGTCCTTGTCAATGGTTGACCATCTTCTACCTTCTCCCCCTCCTGTGGCCTCCACCAAATGGACCGCCTATCTCCCTTCCTCTTCATCCTCATGGCGGAAGGCTTGGGGCGCATGCTCCAAGTTGTGGTCTCCTCTCGGTCCATGTGCGGACTCTCCCTCCATGGGGATCCCCCCAAGCTTACCAGCAGTTTTTCGATGATAATATTCCTTTTGAGCACCCTTAAGTCCAAGAGGATCGTGTTATTAATTCCATCCTTGACCTTCGTTGAAGCCTACGAAACCCCTCTCAACCTAGAAAAGTCACATATTTTCTTCTTCAACACGGGAGTCACCACCTAACAAAACATTGCCAGAATTCTCTAGTTCTCGGTATCCTCTCTTCCATCCAAGTACCCGGTAGCCCCTCTGTATGACTCTGGTGTTAAAAACTCTTCTTGGAAGGAAATTCTGGACAAGCTGGAAAACCATGTCACTTCTTGGACTTTTCGCTCTCTAAATCTGGCTAGCAGGAATGTCCTTTTAAAACACTCCAATCCTTACCCTTGTACCTTTTCTCTGTCCTGGCTGCCCCTAAATGGGTCTTGGAGGCTATAAAAATCCTACGAAGGTCCTTCCTTTGGGGGTGTAATAGTAACAAAAATAGATGGGCTCTCATCAGCTGGAAAAGGTTTGTCTCCCCAAGAAAGAAGGAGGCCTGGGGATTAGTTACTTTCTGGTGAATCATTGAGAAGTTTCACATTTTTGAACTAATAAATAGCCATCTTGATGGAGGGAAGGCCAATAGTAATTGTCGTGTAATACTTTTCTATGTAATTATTTTGGTTGAAAAGTTAACTCCATAGATCTTGTCATGGCATTGTTCAAAACTAAGACAACAAGACAACACCCCCATCATCTAGGCTTATTTTGTAAAATAAAAATTATTTAATCACTCTTCACAACTAGTTTTTATAAAGCTTCTAAGAAAGAAACTTTCATTTCTAACTAAAAAATTGAAATGACATTATGGAAAATTAAACAAACCACACTCGTAAGAAAGTAATCAAATTAAACAAACCACACTCGTAAGAAAGTAATCAAACTTGTAGGAATTGAAATACAAGAATTAAAAGTACAAAATAGAAGAGAAATACATCTACTCTACTCTTACTCTAGTGGGTCATGTATTTCTCAGTGTTATGTAGGTAAGGCATGAATTCTTTGTTTCATATGAATACCATCTCCATGCCTTCATTAAGTCATAAGTTACAATAACATATAATGCAAAGTAATCATAATAAATTACAATAAACTAAAAGTAAATAATAAGTACAATAAAATGGAGAAATGATTTTACTACTATCACGAGTTCCTTCAATATATTATCCTCAATAATATGATCTATAGTATCCAATTTGATACCATTATCTAATTCTAACTATCTTGTAATACAATAAGACTTTTTTTGAGATATTATATAACAAACTCCAAAACTACTTAAAGTGAAAATAAGATCTAACCATATTAGTTCAAAAAAATCCCAACTAAATAGAACTACATTACCAAAATAAGTACTTGGACATAGACCAACTAAATAAGACTACACTACATACCCAAAATAATATCATCAATGGATCTGCAATATCATTCAAATTAGCTGGTAGATAATCCCATCTAATATTATGTTCTATCCTATCCATATTAATTGGACAATAATTCTAATTAACCTTATTGTTATTATTTTTATTTATGAGTTGTTTGTTCAAAATATGAATTGTTTTCCTAGGTTACACGATCTCCACAAATTGGATGATAATAATCATATAATACCATATGTGGCATTATAACAAATCAAATCTTTATGCTTCATGATATTGTCAAAAGTGCACCATATTTTAGACTCGCCATCTCCTTCCAATCAAATATGTTGTTTGCTTACATCTACCCAAAACACTTGCTTTATGTAGTACCTTTTGCCACATTTAATTTTTGGATATGGACGATTGATTATTAAATAGTATCTACATAACAACATTGTCTTTGCATATTTTCAACTTGTTGCTTCATTAGATTGTTATTTCTACTTTTCAATTTAATAGAATTTTTTAATTTTTTTTAATTTTTTTTAAACAAATAACATCTCTAAGTGTTGATATTGCCAACACTATATTTGGAGAAATACCATCATATTGAATATGCAATATGTCTATCGAATGGAACTTTGTACTATTTTGCAATACAACAAAAACTAGAATTTGCGTCAAATTTTAGTGTAACTTTTTTTTTAATTGTGGTGAACAATATGGCGCTAAACTTGGTGTTATTATACATTTTCGTAAAACAACAAATGTTGCAACCTTTTCTGCATCATTTTTGCCTCCATTTTTACGTCAAATTTTGTACCTAAATTTTTGCATCATTATTTGCATTCTTCTTTGTGCCCAATTTTGCATATAATATTGCATCATTTTTTGGATTCTTTGTTACATCCTTGTCTGTACCCATTTTTGCACATAGTTTTTCATCCAATGTTGCATTCATTTTTACACCTAGTTCTATGCCCAGTTTTACGTCGAGATTTGTGCCCAATTTTGCATCCAATTATGTGTCAAGTTTTGCATTAATGTTGAGTCCAAATTTGTATCCAATTGTGGGCCTAGTATTTTATCTATTTTTGTGTCCAATTTTACATCTAGTGTTTCTCCCCATCTTACATCTAATTTTACATATTTTTTTACGTCTTTTTTTGCATCTAGGTTTGCACCCAATGTTTCATCCCATTTTAAGTATTTTTTGTGTCCAAGTTTGTGCCTAGTGTTGGGTCCTATTTTACGTCTTTTTTTGTATCTAGGTTTGCGTTGAATGTTGCGCCCAATTTTGTGCCTAATTTTTTGTACAATGTTGTGTCCAATTTTGTGTCTCGTGTTGAGTCCAATTTTACATCTAGTGTCATGTCCAATTTTATATCTAGTGTTGGATCCCATCTTGCATCAAATTGTGTGTCTTGTTTTATGTCTTTTTTTTTGCATCCAATTTTTCACTCAATGTTGTGTCCAATTTTACACCCAGGGTTGCATCCAATTTTGTGCCTAGTGTTTCCATGGTTTTACTCCTAGTATTGCATCCATTTTTGTGCGAAACTTTACATCTAATTAAGAGTCAAATTTCGTGTCTACTGTTGCATCGCATGTTGCCTTCGATTTTGGTCCTAGTATTGCGTCTATTAGTTTTGCACCCAGATTTGTGGCTAATGTTGAGTCCCTTTTTTCATCAATTTTTGTGTTTGGTGTGACATCTACTTTTCTTATTTGTATCGCATCTAGCGTTGTATCTAATCTTGCATCCACTTTTGTGTGCCATTTGATTTCTAATTTAGAATCCACTCTGTGTTTTTTTTTACATCCCAATTTGCATCCACTCTTAATTAAGAATATTAGTTTCAATTATCAATAGTGAAATATTTCAATTTTTATTGATTTTGCATCAATTTTATTAATTTCAATTAAATATTGAAATCTATCAAAGTTTTCAAATATCATTAAGAATTCAAATCTATAGTATAACATTTCTGAAGAAGTTTAAGGGAAATTCACAACATCCATCCAAAGTAGTAATTCTCCATCAAAAGAACACTCATCTTTATTCAAATCAACTATAATTCAAATGTATGATCAATAGATCAAAACCTTTCATGGATATCATTATAGTAAAGTTAAAAGAAGTCATATATCAACGTGACAGAAAATAAGATGTATGATCTCCATATATAAATATAAAAATCAAAATGATAGAGATATCATAGTTATATATCAATAACAATACATGTAAATAAAATACAAGATATGGCATTCCCATTAATAAGATCAGTAACCAGCTAGCACCACCAACATAATCATCAAGATCATAGGAATTATCCTCATCATGATCATCAAACTTTCCATCTAACTCAATCCCATCCCCATTGTCACCTCCACCATCAGCTTCTTCTTCTTCTTCTCCTATATATGAAGCAGACTCAACATAGTTCATATCATCATGTATGTGGTCATCAATTGTTGTGATCTGAAGAAAAAAAATTCAATATTAGATGTTAGTATCACTTTCATACCAAAATAATAAACTATAAAACAATTGCAACTAAATTGTGTGTGTGTGTGTGTGTGTGTGTGCACGTGCGCGTGCGCGCGCGCATGCACTAATATGACTACAAAAGAAAGTGCAAAAAATAAAACTAAATGACAATTTTATTAAACGATATAAACAAATTAAATAGTTTAAGAAGTATGAAATGCAAATAGATGAATACTAAACTAGTATATTTATCCTAGTTTTCAAAGAGGGTTTTCCACTTATACCATCAAGTTTCCTCCACTGAACAAATCATAGCAAGAAATGAAGGTTTTATATAAGAATATAAATTGATTGAATTTTAAATAATTGAGACATTACTAACTTCTCTTCGAAAAAAATATCTATGATCCCATTCCTACCATTCTCATGATTGAAGAATATAAAGAGACTCCAATGCATCAACCATGTCCAATTTCGCAAGTAATTGAGGGGTGATGCAAAATTAAGCTATCAACAAGCATGCATTAGTAAGAAAAGAAAGGAAATATAGAAAAAAGCATACATAAATAGACAGTGGAAATAAAGAAAACCTTGGAATCAATAATTTATTTACCTTAAAATCAATCATTTATTTTAACCAATTAAACTCTTCAAGAGAAATATCACAATTTTGCATCAAACTATGCTGCAATCTTTCCCCATAAGGAATTCAAACTCATGCCAATGTTTGTACAAAAAGTGTGATATTGGTATAATAAGTCAGTTGGTCCGGATTAGTGTCCACATTCAAAATGAAACTTAGCATATTGGTATAGTGCATCTGTCTTATTAGGTCAAATATTGACATTCAATGAACGCCACTTAAAATAATCAAACAACTACAAGTCAAATTACAATGATGATATCTAGGTACACTATTATTCTTGATCTATTTCAAAATCTAGGAAATAAAATTTATCTAGAAAAATGTCCATTTTCAAGAGGACATTCAAAAAATAAGTACGTGCTAAGGCCTTAAAATAATACAGGATTTGAGCCTGGACAACATAATTCTAACAACTCTTTCAATTTTATCAATTGACAACCTACCAATTCATAAATGATAATGTTGTCACCCAAAATGGTGTAGAATAGATTTCCAACAGCATCATTATGGAACTACATTTAACGACTATAAAATATAGAAAGAAATAACATCTTAAAACTAAGAAAATGACAAATATTTGTTAAAGTTGGCCAGCGAGCATTCTAGCATCAAACATCCAACATAGATATTATTCAAGTGGTGGATTTACAAAAACAATGGAACTTGAACCCAATTCTCATTCAAAGGGGTAACCTTAAACATAAAAAAAATGTAGATATAGCTAAGACACCAACTAAAAGTTCTGCTATATAAAAATGAAAAAACCTCTTATTAGTACTCTTGATGAATGGTGTAGCTCATAGTTGATCATAATGTTCTCCATGAATGTGCCCTTATTTAAAAAAATATCAAATCCTACTCACTAGATACCATTATGCAAACCTTTTGGGAAAATACATTTTCTTTTTTTTTCAAAGGAAAAAATACCAGTCTTTGATATTCATTAGAATCAAAAGACATAATATACATAAATCAGTCTTGTCAGCTAGATACGAGAAGAGACCACACAACAAATAGACATACAAAGATCATGCCTGCTAAATCCAGCCAACAGAAGAACAAAAAAAGTCTGATCTTTGCAGACTTTTGTCATCATCCCTGAAAGATCAGGTCAGAAATATAGAGTATATCGAAGGTGATCTCAAACAGACATTTCTGAGCAAAACTTGCTGGCTGAAAAGCTAAAAAACATAACAGATAAGAAAGAACTAATCAGATGCTGATAAAAATCAAATGCTGAAATACAATGGGAATCAGCAGCTAAAAAAGCATAAATTGGCCTTGTTCTATGACCAATCCATCCAATGATTCAGCGAATGTTCCATAACCCATATCCAAATTCAGAGCCTGTTTGGAGAGATCGTCTGCCAGTGAGTTATGCTCTCAGAATATATGCTTGAAAATCACCGGAGGGTCAAGATGGAGCATATTTCTTATATCGTCCAACCAATGCCTCAAAGAAGGAATATCAAGGGTAGAAAGTCTGTTGAGCCATGAAATAATAACCATAGAGTCTCCAAATATCAAGTGAATGGGAAGACCCATTATCAAACTTACTCTAAGAACAACCCAGAGAGCCAATAATTCCGCTCTTATATTCGTGCTGCATCCACAGCCCAATGAGAAACTATAGTAATGGTTATCATTCAGATAGATCACAAATCATGCGCCTCCTACATGATTTGCAGCAACCCCATCAAAAAATCCACATGGAAATACCTTCAGAGGCTTAGGTCCTATAATCCGGTTTTTATGAATTTTTTGAGGAACAGGGTACAGATTTAAAAAACTTTCAACCCTGTAGATGAGAGAATGAGACGAAGGCTTCCAATTTTCAAAAATACATTTATTCCGGATGATCCAAATACACCAAAATATAAAGAGGGGCAAATGTCTAGAAGTAGCAGAACGTGCAGTAGTGTTGTACCAATGCACCAGAAAGAATGACACGGAGTTGTAAATGGTAGCAGAGAATCCGTACCGAGCAGCAAAATAAGAGAATATATTCACAGTAAAGGGGCAAACCAGAAAAAGATGCTGGATATCCTCTATATTTTTCTCACACAGAACACAACGACTTGGACCAAGGAACCCACGGGATTGCAGCTGCTCCCAAGTAAGAATTTTACATTTATCTAACAGCCAAATGAAACATGTAATTTTCGTAGGAATATTAAAATTCCATAGACTATCAATTACAGAGTTTCGATCCTCAGAATTACTACTTGCAAAGATACAGTCATAACCTTTCGCTGCAGTTATAGGGCCCACATAGTTGCTATGAGACCAGAGCACCGAATCACAGAGATCATTAAGGTGAATTCTATTGTGTTCGAGCCCTCTAATATAGTTCTCCCAGAGATATTTCCAATCTCCACATAGATCAAGTTCCTCTGCCGTAAACCAGTGATCAGCAGCAAAGGAAGTATTATTCCTCGCTTGATCTAAGGTACAGATCCCATAATCTTCTAGATACGATCTTAAGTCACTTGGGAGTATAAAAGAATTACCTAAACCAACAACAGGATCCACTCTCAAGCGAATATATGAGCCTTTGCCAACTTGCCAAAGGATCCCTTTACCAATCCAAGGCAAAGTTTTTAGGAAGCCTTTCCATATAATCGAGGCATTTCGCAATAAGAAACATTTGTCTCTAAGCCAAGCATGCATGGGCATTTTCTTCATATATTTTACAAAGAGGAGATGATGCCACTGTTTAGAGCAATCCAGAAGCTCTTCATTCTCAAAGATAAACTGAAGCTAGGGAGATGCTTGATACCCCAGCCGCCTAAAGAGGTAGGTCGAGCAAGCAGGTGCCAGTCTACGAGGTGAATTTTTTTTTTTCTGAGTTGAGGAGCCCCAAAGAAAAGAGAAAATCAGTTTTCTGAGAATGTCTAAGATTGAGGATGGAATCAGAACAAGGGCCATCCAGAAGACGGGTATGCTCGAGAGAACATATCGAATGAGGACAAGGCTACCTCCCATAGACAAGAGCCTAGGAAAATACATCTTCTATCTCAGATGATAATCACGTGTTACTTTTTATTGCAATTTTCTGTAGTAGTATGAAAAATTCAATATATATAGTTATTATTGGAGTTGTCTAAATGTGCGACTATTTCACCCGGAGACACGGCAATTGTCTGTCAGTCTACTCTGATAAGTTTTCGAAAACATCATCCTCTTGCGAGTACTATCTCTTGTCCATGCAGGGAGGTAGGACTTAATCATAGGTACCCTGTCACTTTCAACCATCTATCTCAGCGATTCCATCCATTCATATACCCATGCCAGTGATGCCACAATCCATGGATTAATCCATGCAACACGACTTAAAATTTTGAAATTTGAACTTGATGGTAAATTGGCGGGCGTTATTTGAAATTCGAATGAAGCGAGCCTTTTCATGTGAATATTTTTGGTATTGCTGGGAAACGATTATGCCAACGATTATGTTGGCTTGATGAAGAAGAACCTGCGATTACCTGCAATACCCTACGACCTGCGAGACCCCGCGTTATTTCAAATTATGGAAAGAATGCCTATGGAAAGCATCGTCTACTCAGGCATTTCTCATTGTTCATGGAAGGAAACAATTAATCACCATTGATTCATCTCAGCCACCTTATGTGAGCAAATTGTGCATTAGCACAGAACACAGTTACAAATTTCAGTCTCTCCGTGGATTTTCTTACAAGCCCTGTTGTTGTTTTGGATGATTGCAAGAGAGGGAATATATTAGATTGGGATATTTTATTGGTTAAATAAAGTATATGATGGTTAGTGTTTGGGCATAGTTGCTTTCGGTGGGGAAAGGAAACAAAGGCACCAAATAAATCAGCCAAAGAACATGCGAGTTGGAATTTTCTCACAAAGACTTCGTATTACAGTTTTTACTGGTTTAGAAGGACATACAGTTTTAGGTTGTATGAGTCAGTTTTGAAGGACATACAGTTTTAGGTTGTATGAGTCACCTTTTTTAATGGGAACTTTAGGAACTTCGTATAGACACTAAAAACACTGGACGATGAGCCCGAATTGAGGTGACTTATGTTTTGCAATGATATGGTAGTGAATCAGAGTGGCTTTGTTTTAGTCTTTCTACCACTGATGATTGCCTTCGCGGATTGTAAAGAAGTAAAAATATCGCAGAAAATAATATTTCGTTAAATAGCTTATTTCTGTTATGAATTTCGAAGTCATATTTGCTCATTTCAGTTGTGAACTTGTGACTGCCTTTTTCTCTCCAATAGGTTGCATAGTGATATATTTTTTTATGGACATCAATAATAGTTACCAGTTTTACTGTTTAACAAAATTTTATATATTTATGTGCCTTTTGTTGGAACACTAGTAAGTATTTGTTTTTATAAAGCAGTTTGGGAAAAAATGGTTTGGCATCTAAACATCTTTACCAATATTTTTTTTTTTTTGGACAGAAATAGGAAAATGGAAGTTACTTTTTGTAACTAAATTAAAATTTTATTTAGTCGTTCCTAATAAAGTCCCATACCTACAAATTAACTAATAAAAGAGGCGCGAGTTGCATATAATAAAAAATGTAAATGAGGTGGCCATCCCCATACTCATAGATCAATGTCTCAATACAATATGGGATTAATACCAAGAGAGATTTTACTAACACATGAATAATTGTTGGGTACAATACATCATGAAGGTCAAAGAGGGACCCAATCCAAGTACATAAATATGGTCAAAACATGGTTGATCTAAAGTATATGAGTAGGAATAATGGCATCCAATGAGGATGAGAAATCATAGTAACTGAATCCTTATAGAAATAGGAAGGAGCCCAAGATATGGAAGGAGTAAAAAATTGTACGACTCCTCGTAGATGGTTGAAACTATTGAAAAATTTAGCCAAACAAGTATAGGTAACTGCAACTTCAACTAGATCATTGTTGCCAACAGAACTCGTACATAATAGGAAGTAGAATATTGAATGTATTCTAGAATAGATTTAAGAATTGGAAGGATTCATGAATGTATAGGGTGTTCAACCAAAATGGATAAGGAAACAACCATAGTATATTATTCTAAATAGTGCATTAATGAGATGAAGTTAAGCATGTGAGAACCAACCAACTAAAGGGGAAATTAGGTCTCCCCTCAATTGGTCCAAGGGAACCCACCAATTATAGTGATTGGACAAGGTATAAAATCCCTCTAAGTCTATCTTCTAAAAAACAAGTGTTGAAATCTATAAAGAGAGACTTGCTCACAACAAAGAAATGAGGTCTATTTGTTGAAAAACATGAAGTATGTCACTGAGATATGAAGAGAAATGAGACTAAGAATGATCTAGTTGGATCTACTAATGGTCACCCACCTATTCCATTTATTTAGAATGGTTTCACGTCTTGGAAAATTTCTATATATTTTTAGGTCCTGAATTTTTGGTGGATTTTTTAGGCCTTGAACACTGTTTTTTGGCTCTATGACGGATGGGGGTCACCAAAGACATACCTAATCCTTGATCTAAATTTTTTATTCTTCTAGACATATTTTCAATGGGCTATTGTGTTCCCTAAGCAAAGTTTCAAAGTGGAACTTTCACCCTTGATAGGTTTATGTATCAACTAGATTCCTTATGGTCCACATTGCTTTTGCCACTTCATATTCTAGGGTTTAGGTTTTGAATCTTTAGGGTTTTTTCATCCTAGGGTTTCACACTCTATGTTAAAAGGAAATGTGTTCCTCTTGCAATGTTGTTTTGTGAATGAGCGTAGCTAGCACATCTCTCTTTAGAGATAAGATACCAACATTCAAGCTAGAACTTGTATTGCTTTGCAATTTACAATGCTTTTACATTTTAGTTTATTGTGAAACTATGAACGAAAAGGCATGAAATTTTCCCCATTAGGACTCTAACCCGATAGGAAATATTCTCGGCAATAACTTTGACTTAATAGGAACTCTTCCCTGATAGGAACTCTGCCTTGACAAGAACTTTCCCCGACATGAAATCTTCCTAATAGGAACTTTTCCCTGATAGGAACTCTGCCTTGATATGGACTATACCCAATAGGAACTCTGCCTCTTTGTTCAACAAGAACTCTGCCCCGACATGAACTATTCCCCAACAGGAACTCTACCTCGATAGGAAATATGCCTGGATATGGACTATTCCCTTGATAGGAACTTTTTACCTTATAGAAGGAACTATGACCGACAAGGTAGAAACTCTGCCCTGATAGGAACTTTTCCCCAATTTATCTCTTCCTCGATATGAACTCTATTCAATAAGGCGATAAATCTAACCAACAAGAACTTTTCCCCGATATGGACCCTACCCGACAAGAACTCTTCCTCTATAGGAGTAGAATAATTGGGATAAAATGAATGAGAAGGTCATTGCCTTCATTGATGTTAACTTGTTTGACTTGATCTTGATTAATGCATAAGTGTAATGCCCCAATTTTGACGCTATGAAATCTATGATTTTGATTTTGTATATATTGTAAATATGTCTTTAATTATGATGTTTTGCAATATGCCATGGAATAAACTTACCATGGAAATTTAAAAATAAAAACCAAAAACTTATGAGTTCCTACTGGGAAGAGTTCTAAGTAGGGGTAGAGTCCATATTGGGGTAGAGTTCCTATAAGGGAAGAGTACCTACCAGGACATAATTGAGGCAAAGTTACTTCCTTGTTGGTTGTAGTTCCTATAAGGCAAAGTTCTATTTGGTAGAGTTCCTATTGGGAGCGAATTTCCTATAGGGGAAGAGTTCTAGTCGGTCAGAGTTCCTATCAAGGAAGACTTGCTATCAGGGCAGAGTTCATGCCTTGTCAATCGTAGTTTTTATGAGAAAGTTTTCTCTTTGGTATAGTCCATATTGAGGTAGAGTTTTTCTTGGAGCTAAATTCCTTTTGGGCAGAGTTCCTGTCAGGTAGAGTTCCTCTCGAGCAAGAGCAGAGTTCTTGTCAGATAGAGTCCATATCATGGGGTAGAGGTGGAGTTTCTATCAAGGAAAATTTTATGTAATGATAGTTTTCATATCGTGCAGAGTTCCTATTGGAGAAAATTTCCTATTATTTGTCACTTGAATATAGAGTCCATGGAGTTTCTATCAAGGAAAATTTTATGTAATGATAGTTTTCATACCGTGCAGAGTTCCTATTGGAGAAAATTTCCTATTATTTGTCACTTGAATGGCACTTATTGATAATGAAATTTATAAGGTGAAATTTCTCCCTTAAAATATATAATTAATATTAAAATCTTGGAAAGGTAAAAATTTATAAATATAATATTTTACAGAATTTAGTCAAAAAAAAAAAACATTTTTTTTTACATGTCTTCATTATCTCACCTAATTAAAAAATATAAGAATGAAAACTCGTTTTCTCCCTTGACACTTCACATCGTACACTAAAAATCTCGTTGGGTTATTTTATTCTTAGCAATGTATGCTAAAATTCACTTTAGCTTCTTTTAGTTTTTACAATTATGAGGCAGATTAACGTTTAGTTTGTCATTTCTTAACAATAAAAGGTAAAATTATCTTTGTATTCTTTAATTCTTTTCAATAAAGGGGTATCTTTGCTTGCCTAAGCTTCTATATTTTGCAATGGAACCATGGATGATTTTAAGGAACCATATTTATTTAAAAGTGTATAAATGTTGGCGAATATCACCAATTCTTAAAACGCCAACTATAAAATGATTGGCGATATTTTTCGAAAAATATTTTAATTTCCAAGGATTTTATATCATTTATATAATAATTTGGCGATTTTTAGGGTGAAAAGATCTTACCCGATCAAAATTGGACGAAACAGGGCTTCAAAAAATGCAAAATGGCGAATCTTTTTTGAGAGAAAAACATGGAAAAATAGCCCACTGGGCTAAAATTTGCCCCTAAAATTATCCCTGAATGGAACATCAAAACACTTTAGGTTCTTCAAGTTTTAACAACGTAGCCCCAATTTCACCTCAAGTTGTTGGAATGAAGGGTTTAATCAAGTGATTACAGTTTTTAGCATCTTAAGCACCATTCACTTTTTCCTTCATTAGACATTTGTACATTCCTCTTTGATGAACAAATTGATCCTCAAAATGTTCATAGAACTATTAAGTAAAATAATTATGCATTCCTTAGAAACCTTATGCCATTTACAAATGATGTTTTAAGTGCATGGATGTAGATGTGTTTAGTGTTACCAATGAGTTTATACATTCATATTATTTCCATGTAAGTGTATACTGTGGCAACATACTTTGTATGCATGTGTAATATTTGACATTTTTCACACTTTCTCTTATGTATGATTGATAAAACTTGAATTAGCCATAGTTAAAATTCTTTAACAATACATTTTGATCATGACTGTTATTTGTGAGATAATAGATTGAGGTACACTTTGGATTAACAATAACATGGAAATAAGTAATATTTAAAGGTAGCTAGCATTTGCATAGGATCCTGTTGGTGATCTTGCAATAGATTAAACTTCAATAAGTGTCATTTGAGTAAGTGTCATTAAATGAGAATTACAAGAATTTACTCAACTTGTAGATTCCCCACTTCTTTGTTGTATGGATCAATGTTATGCCAACTCTTGACCCTTCATTCACAATCCTTTTACAAGATCCCAACCAACATATAAGTGGATGATATGTAGGTATCCTAACATTAGCTCCATAAGGGTTGATATGTAAATTCCTAACACAGGGAGTAGAATTTTATGTCTTAGGTGAGATAGGACTCCAATTTGAGAACCATCTTTTATTTTAGGACGGAATCAAATTTGTATCTCTTACATAGGATGGGATAGTGCTCTTATCTCAATGTTGACTCCTTGCTCTTCCATTGAGATATAATGTTTGGTTTTATGTGCTCAACCTCACTTTCTGTTGCTATGGGTTATTTCTTTTTGAAGGGGCATTTTTTAAATAACGGCGGTATCCATTCAAAGTCATCTTCATCTTTGATTATTCCCTCAAATTGCTCTATAGATGAAGATAACATTTCTTAGTCTCTTTTTCAAATGTATCCTTCATAATAATTGGTTTCCTTTATGAACTCCAGTTTGTTTAGAAATCAACTTGGTAGTCATGTAATTTAGGGTCTTAAGCCGAATTCCCTTGATGTTCATCCCATTACATTTCTAGCCCCTTACTAATAGAGGGCCAAATGTCAATTAGTTGAATCCAAGATAAGGATTTAAGCCTTTCCCTATCCTCAGTCTCTTCCTTATGAGTGGGAAATTAAGTGCAGCATGCCATTTACATCTTATACATTAAGGTAAGAAAATTATTAGTTTTTATAGGTGCATGTAGTTGGCTAGCTGTGCCCATGATCAAGACAACTCAAACAGTAAGGAAGGATCTTTCTTTTGGACCTCAAAGGATTTGTGGCATATAATGTGAACAATAACATATATGCATGAATTATGTATTGCTCGAATGAGCACGCATTAGAATACACACATTTTTGTGATGTGAAATTTACTTCTAGGTGGGAACATAATACATGTGGAAAATTTGAATTTAAAAAAGAATGTGTTTTTGTTTAATAACACTTATCTTTTCCACCTATCATGTGTTATGTGTCATCGTTCATGTCATGTGTCTGCTTAGAACCTAGGTTCACCGTAGAAAATTCAACTTTTGTTTTTATTTCAGCAATACACCTTTGTTAATGCAATATGTTGCACATACTCAAAGATAATGAAAATGAAAACATATAAATTCTTGTTTTAGCATATTACAAATATATTACACTTTCTTATAGTTTTTTTCTCTTTTTTTCTTGTGACTTAACTCATTAATGCAAAAAATACACAATTAATGTTTCTCCTATAACTAGCCTAACCTCTATAGGCTAAAAAAATCATTATGGCAAACCCTTCTATCACTCCACTAACAGTTCACATACTAATTTTTGGGTTTGTCGTGTGTGTGTATATATATATATCCTCATTAATTATGTTTTACCAACCATCACCAAAAAAATAAAATGTAGAATCTAACAATAAGAAAAAATAGAAATTGATATGGTTACAAAAAAATAAAAAAATAAAAAAACTCTACAATAATTATTCAATTTTATACATTTTATAATCACATTTTAAATATGTGTTCATCATCTAGTTATTTCAAAAAAGATACCTATGCCTAATTTTTTAAAATTTTATTTCTATTTTTTAATATCTAATATATATTTATTTTTAATTATAATTTTGAATTTATATATATATATATTTTTATATGATTTTTTTGAATTAATTTATAATACATTCCATTTATTTATTATTATAAAAATAAATTCAAGTAATTCAAAACAAAAACTAATCAATTTAGGAGAACAATAATTGTAAATCTACATTATATAGATTTATATGATTTTTTAGTTACCTTATGATACATTACATGGTATTATAACAGTGGCATTTGCCAATAAAAAATTAAGCAATGTATTTGATTTAATAATTCAAATGAAAAAATATTTAATTTGTAAGAACAAGAATTTACAAATACAATAAAGATATTCCAACAAGAAAAATAACATATAATTTAGACAAAGTTAACTTGCAATTATAACCTATATCATAAAAATAATGTGCTTA
>LPNX010601442.1:268459-281971 GCA_001517045.1 Pseudotsuga menziesii | reverse complement strand
GTTCATCCAGCGTCTCTGTGTGAAGGATGGGCCCGCCTTCCGCAGAGATTGCTGAGTTAAGGTAGGATCTTTCAATTTATGGTTGTGTGAAGTTTCATTAATTACATTTTCTATGTGCGCAGCAGTAGTGTGTGTGATTTATAGGATTGCATTTCTCAAGATTGATAGCTGTAACAGCGTGACAGTCGACTGAGTAGTAATCTTTATGCGATTTATTTATTAGCTGTGCGCAACTCTGTTCATCTCATAGTTCAGAATGACATCCCACGAATCCTGTGTAATTCTTTGATTGTTATAATTGTTGATTCTTATTTCTGCAATTCAATTCTTAGAACAGCTGAGTGTGATCTGTCGCAATTGAATTTCTAGATTATAGTTAATTTATGATTATAGATTCGGAGTGTGATTAGATCAATAGGCAATTCCATTGAATTGAGCAGTGAGTAGAATTTCCTTTCTGTCAGTAATTGTTGATTTCATTTCTGGTCGATGCATTGAAGGAAAGGTTGAATTCGTAGAGTTAAAATATTTGTGGGATCACACATAGTTGAGGGGATGAACATAGTTGTTAAGAACAGTATTCACTACAATGATTTGGTGTTTAGCATATACTGTGCACTTACCCTTTGAAACAAAAGACTTCCCTGGGTTGATAATGAATTTCGTAAGCTCTGTGTGTTGATAACAATTTATCTGCATTTAGGGTGCTCGACAAGCTAATGGCATTTCAGGGTTTGGTTCCTTGCCTCTATGTCTTCCTCTATTGTGATATGAAAATGTATGGTGTACATGTGTGTGTATGCATGGTTGCGGATACAATATGTGTGGTTATTATATGTTGATGAGATGATGTTTATATTCATGGTTGGAAAACTCTTGAGAATGCATAAATGATCACACTAATATTTGCAATATGACACAGAATATGCATTATGTAATGAAATTGTTACTAATGTTTTAAATTGATTATGTCTTGGTATTTGTAGAAAAATGGTGAAGGTGACGAAGTTGATGATACTGATTATGTTGCCACCCATGTACCTGAGAAAGATATCACTGATAATGATACAGTTGGATCAAATAAAAATGATGATGGATATGATGTTGGGATAGATGATGAGGATGAGGATGAGGATGATGGTAGCCATTGATGCTTTTATTGAGATTGTGGATGTTTTTTTCTTTCTCCATGCTACTAGACACATATTGTTATTTTGGTGATTATCCAAGTTCATATTACATTTTGGGTCATTTTGATTTGTATGGTGGATTCATGTTGACATATAAACTTGGATTACTATTGATAAATTTTTATTTTTAATATTTATTGTGATATTGATATTTTCACTATATATTGTTCACTTGTTCTTTTAACCTTAATACGATTATCTGTATGAAAGATTATTGATGTGATGATGTTTATAATTTCACTTATTTTGACTGAAAAATAATGTCGATGTTATCATTATTATATTTTAAATTTATATATATCGAAAGTAGTTGATGATCTTTTAATAGAGAATTAATATTACTATTTTGGATAAATGTTGCATGTTTCTCTTAAATTTATTCATAAATGATATGCAATTAATCTCAATAATATCTACAATTAAATTGAATGTTTCATTATGTTATTTAAGAACTATGAAGTAAATGATAAATGAGAACAATTGAAATTAATGAATAATTATAATAATTTGATATAATAAAAATAATAGCACACAATTGGATATGGTTGTAGGTGTTAAATAACAAGTCTAATGTGGTGCTAATAATGAAGCAAAAACATGAGCTAAAATGGAAGCCCACTATGTTCTAGATCTAGAAGCAAGATTAGTTGCAAAACTTGGTGCTAAAACATAGTGCAAAATAGGATGCTAAAGTGCTAGCAAAAATGGATGCAACATTGGATGCAAATATGGTGCTAATGGGGATGCCATTTAGGAAGCAAAAGTAGACGCTCTCTAGGAAGCAATAATAGATGCTCTATACGAAGAAAAATAGGACGTTATTTAGGAAGCAAAGTTGGACGTTATTTTGGAAGTAAAACGTGGTGCAAAATGGGACGTTATTTAGGAAGCAAAGTTGGACGTTATTTTGGAAGAAAAGTTGGACGTTATTTTGGAAGCAAAGTTGGACGTTATTTTGGAAGTAAAATGTGGTGTAAAATGGGAAGCTAAAGTGGTAGAAAAAATGGATGCAATATTGGATGCAAATATGGTGCTAACGGGGATGCCATTTAGGAAGAAAAAGTGGATGCTCTCTAGGAAGCAATAACTGACGCTATATAGGAAGCAAAATATGAGATTATTCAGGAAGAAAAGTTGGACGTTATTTTGGAAGAAAAAAAATAGACACTATTTGGATGCCATAAAGGATGCTATCTAGGACGCAAAAAAGGATGCTTTTTAAGACGCTTTAAGTTTTCTCCATGACACGTCCCATTTAGCGTATAGTTTGACCACTCAATGTAAAAACAAATTACAATAAAAAGGGATGCTAAATGGGACACTAATTCTAGGATTTGCTGTAGTGAGGGGTTTAAGGTGGGGGGTTAGGGTGGTTTATAAGGATTGGTGTATAAAAAGGGGTGGGGGATGTTTTAGGTATTTAGAAGTGGTTTCAAAAAAAGGGTTTGGTCAATATCTATCGAAACTAATGGTATTATTTAATATCCCATGATTGCATGTGATATGTGAAAGGTTCACCGAGTGAAGACCCTGTGGCCAGTAAAAACCTTCTCTTGTAATCTTGTTGACTGTGGATTTCCATGCATGGTGTCCTCCACCCACTCCCTGATGAAATTCTGACATTGTTTGTTGGGATTCATTTTCAAGCAAAACAATTCAATAAAATACCCCATGGGTCCTTCCAATACAAATAATGATTCAAAATGAAAAACTTTGTTGTTTTCAGTTTCACAAATCTGGCTCTAGTTTTGCCTAGTTTTGGAGGTGCTTGCAAATTCTGTAAAACATAAACAATGTCATTATACCAACGGGATAAAGAGAAATATTTTATCACCTTCAAATATGAACTTGGTCCACTTGACATATCAAAGATCAATTTTATTTTCAAAGAAACATAGTTTGAACTAGTCATCAACTTAGCCAATTCGTGTCCTTTTATCAACTTTATAAGCTTAATCTCCAAGTCACATTTCAACAATATTGCAATCCATTTAGCTACTTTTCCTTCAAGATCTGGTTGAGTGAGAATATTCTTAATAACATTATTTGGCAGATAAGAAAGTATATGTGAATGCAAAATATAAACTCTAAAATCATTTAGTCACTTGATTAGTGCATATGCTTTTTTTCCTTGATATCATATCTTAACTATGCATCTCTCAAAATATTACCAAAAAATTCAATAGGTTGTTCTACATTTTGTTGATTCTTCTATAATAATACCCCAGCTATGGCATTCTCTAAAGCAAAAGAAAAGATAATAAAATATTTTGAAAATACTGGATTAATTAAAACAAGTGCATATGTCAATGCTTTATTGATATCATTAAAGGATTTCTTAGCTTACAAAGTCCACTTAATGTCACTACCTTTTCTCAACATATTTTTCACATTTCTTGAAATCTCTGCAAAACTTGGAATAAACCTTCTTAAAAAATTTACCTTCCCAATAAAAGACTAAATATTATTTATGTTCCTTGGTAGTTCCATTTTGTAAATATCTTTCACTCTGTCGGGATCAATTTTAATACCATTTTTGGATATTATGTGGCCTAACAATTTACCTTCTTACATGGAAAAATTATACTTTTTAGAATTCAAAGATATTCCAAACTTTCTACATTTCAAGAACACCCTTTCAAGATGTTTGATATGATCTCTATCAGACTTTGAATAAATTGTAATATCATATATACCACTACAAATTTCTTTTTTTCTTATGCAAATGAAATATCCATTTCCCTCTGAAATGTTGATCCTGCATTCATCAACCCAAATGGCATTTTTGCATACATGAAAGTTCCCCAAGGTGTTGTAAATGTTGTTTTCTCCTGATCTTCTGGTTGAACTTTTATCTGATTATATCTTGAAAAACCATCCATTATGGATATTCTTTCTACCCCCACTACTTTCTATAAAATATGATCCATTTTAGGAAAATGATAGTTATCTTTTAGAGATACTTTATTCAAATTTCTGAAATCAACACACAACCTTGTCTCACCATTTTTCTTTCTAGAAGGGACTAAGTTTTCTACCCATTTTGAAAACCTAAGTGTAACAATAATCTTGGCATTGAACAACTTTTTAACTTATTTTGAATTAATGGAAGCAACATAAGATTTATTCTTCTGATTTTATGCTTCAAAGGTTTCTCACATGGTTTTACTAGAATAGTGTGTTGAATGATGGATGTATCATACTCTTTCAAGTCTTTCTAACTCCATGGATGTATCATGCTTTTATATGATTATATATTGAAAAACCATCCATTATGGGTATTTTTCTTCCTCCACAACCTTCTGTAAAATATGATCCATTTTAGGCAAAGGATAGTTATCTTTTAGAGATACTTTATTCAAATTTATGAAATCAACACACAACCTTATCTCACCATTTTTCTTCCTGGCAGGGACTAAGTTTGCTACCCATTTTGAAAATCTAAGTGTAACAATAATCTTGGCATTGAACAAATTTTTAACTTCTTTTTCAATTAATGGAAGAAACATATGATTTATTCTTCTGAGTTTCTGCTTCAAAAGTTTCTCACATGGTTTTACTGGAATATTGTGTTGAATGATGGATGTATCATACTCTTTCAAGTCTTCATAACGCCATGCAGAAACATCAAAAAAATTATTCATCAACTCATCATATTTTTTCTTATCTTCTATTGGATAATATTTTGAGATATTCACTATCTTAGGTTGATCTTTTGTCCCAATATTATGATCATGAATTTCATCTTCCTGGGGTTGTACCTTTGGATTTTTAGCTACATCATTTCTGTCAAAAAATTTCTCTAAAGGTATGAGTCCTTTTGGAATAAAATTACTATTGAGTTGGATAATATATTTTCCACCAGTCATACCTTTGAGCTTTCCTTGTTTTTCATTTTCAAATGTGGACTCTTCATGTTTTTCAGCGTCTTCTAGATTCTGATTTCCTCCATCAATACCTGTATTAGAAAATTTATCTGACATTTCTAAAAATATTTTAATCTGTAAATCATATTCAAAAACTTACCAATATTTTTAATTATCATGAATAGAAGGTCTATTTACAACTTCAATTTCATACTTCATGTTTGGATATAAAGGAATTTTGAAAGCTCCAGCAGTAGAAGCCAAAGAGTCTATTATTTTACTATGTATTCTAGGAATCACCATAATTCTATGCTCATTGAAAAAAATTCCAAGCATATCCCAAAATTCGTTTCTATATTCTCTCATCCTTGGATGCTTAGTTTAATAACTTTCATTCACTTAATTAATTACCAACTCTGAATCCCCATATACATCAATCCTATTTTCTTTTAGATCTTTCAATACATTTAGTCCCAAAATCAAAGCCTCATATTCAGCCACATTGTTTGTAAATTCAAAGGTCAACTTAAAAGAGTATACCATGAACTCTTGATCCGGAGAAATTATCCAAACACATGCATCAGACCCTTCTTTATTTATTTATTAATCAATCAAAATGAATTGTCCACACTCCTTCAACTCTCTTATTTTGTTCAAGGGCATCTTGCTTTATGGAAAACAATCGTACTCTTTTTGTTTATCCAACACTGGTTGCTCTTTTTCAAAATGGAAATCATTATAGAAAATAGAATAACCTAGGTCAATATCTACTTCATAAATGGGATGATTGTCACATTTTCTTGAATACTGGCCACATAATCCAGTCTCTTCTCTCTATATAGTTTTCTATGTTCTCCAAAAAGTGGGATTGTAGAAAAAGACATATCCATCTGTAAGGTTCCCTTTAATTTTGAATCCCAAGACCTAGAAAAAAACATACTGAACTTTGGGGGAATATATGCAACAACTACATCCATGACAATACTCTTTTCTAGAATCTGGGTAAGAGTAACCACCAAATATTTAATCAAACCCAAACATTTAACCTTTCTATAATCAAAGGAAAACAAGTATTTATATTGTCTTGTAATATCCAACCCCAAACTGTCTACTACATCCTTTGGCATTGAATTATGTGAATCTCCTTAATCAAGCATGGAACTATGAAGGGTCATATCATGTACATTTAGACCGACATAAAAAGGTGGAACACCTTCTTCCTTACTATCTTCTGCTCTAGGACCAAGAACAATGGTTGGGAATCAACATTCAGCTCCAATGTGTTGGGTTGGTATTCTCCTTCATCCTTACTTAAATTAGCAATTTTATATATGTACTCATTATTCTATAATAATTCATTGAAGGGGATGGAAATTTTGATTTTATAAATCTCATTTTGTAAACTGAAAGTGGTGAGTGTTTTATCACTTTCTTTGAGTGCTTCTTTTTTATTCTCTAGGAATTTCTTAACAACACCTTCTTTTTGTTTTTCTTTATTATGTTGACTACTGAAGGGTTGATTAGGAGGAAATTTTCCTTTATTTAAAATTGCATCCCTATTCCTCAAGTTAAGTTTTCTCTAAAGGTAATTTACAACATTCTGCTATCCCATATGATATTGTTTTGTTTCTAATTCAAAATAAGTACAATCTTCTTCTTGATAAAACATGTTATGCTCTTATTTTTTCAAATACACCTCAAAGTCAACAATATCAAAGTGATGTATTTCATTCTCCAAAGGGTCAATTTATTCATCTTCATCAACAACATTATCTGGAAAAGCGGGCCTCTCCTACTAATCTTTTGCATTTCTTTGATTTCTTGGATCCCTTGGATCTCTCTACCTTATCTGTGGAGGAACGGGTATCCTAAAATTAGGATTCCTAATTTGTGGTTCGTGTGGATCTCTATTATGAGGTATATTGTTCAATGCCAATCTATGCATAAGTATCCCCATATTCCCCATCATAACATCAAATTTTTCATTAGTGTAAGAAGAAGTTGAAGCTTGGTTTTCTTCTCTATTTTTCCTTTTATTTGTTTGAGCCTTTTGTTTTGTTTTAGCAGATGTCATTAAATTTTCTTCTACTTCTAATGCACCTTTTAACATAGAAGGTAAGGAGGCTGATTTCCTCTCTCTTGACGACAAGGAAAAACAACTTTCAAATGCATCAACATAATGCAATTTAGAAGCTCCTACAAGGGGTTTAATATTAGTAGGAATTGAATTATAAACCCTCATAAACCTACTAGAAACTTCTTTCACAGACCCAGAGTTTCCTTTTTTCAAATTATTGTATTATGTCAAGATTTGCAAAGGGTTATTTTTATCTTCTCATCTGTCAAGAAAATGAGTTTCAAAATTATCATAGGAAGGAATAGATCTTACAAGAAGGGATTTAAACCATTTCTTAGCCTACCGGACAAAATTTGGACAAACAACCTCATTTTAGCATCATCATAGTCTACTTATTCAAGATCAATGAAATCATTAAAACAATCAACATGATGTTGAGCTATATAATTTTCCTCTCCATCATACAATGTAATTATCTAATCATAATTTTGGGGAAGTTCAAGTAAAACAATTGGTAGATAAAGTGGAAAAAACCTAGCATCCATAATTCTAAGAGGGTGTTGGACAATATTATGAACTTGTGGCTAGGGGTTTCAATTATTTGTTTCTCTACTTTTGTGTTTGCAGTTCTTTGAAAATCTTCCCAAAGAGATTCTAAAATGTATGACTGAAATTTATTATGATCTACAACATTTTACTTTAAATTTGTTTCATACTTTGATTTGAAAAAAGATTGTTCAAATTTTATATCAAAATTAAGCTCTTGAAGACCTAAAGTTTCTTCTTGAAAAAAAAAGGATCTTTCTAGCTGAAATGTACCTTCTTGGTCTTTCCCTTTTCCTTTCATGAGGATTTTTTCTAGATTTTCCACAACTTGTAATGTTTCAGTATTAGGGTTACCTCTTCTATGATTTTTTCTAAAACCCAGGATTTTGTCATTGGAGTCTCCTTTTCTTGAATTTCAAACTTGAAGTCGCCAGGGAAAAATACAACCAAAAATATTAGAATCAAAACTCTTTTTTTCCCACAGAAATTCGATTCTCTCTAATATGTCATTCCTCTAAGGTAAAATTTGGAATTTCGTTCCTCGGTAACATCGCCAAGATGTTATCACTCATAATTTACCCTTTGGTTGTGGAAGGATAGTTCCAAGGTAACCTTTCAAACCAATATTTAGGAGGAAAGTTGGATTCTTTCCTACCAGAGAGGCTCTCTCAACAAGTAAATACAATGGCTAGAGATATCTTTATACAAACTAAATCAATAATGAAAATGTATGAAAAAAGAGGAGACCATTGCGCATGGAGTCAAAATCATGAATTATTAAAGATGAACATAGATATTGCAATACAATTTTTTTATAGAGGTGGGATAACTTTTCTTTCACAGTCAGGATCTTGATTGCTAATGGTAATAGAAGAAATATTAATAGTTCATCAATATGGGAACGATAAAGATGAATCCAATATTAACTTTAGAGGAAATATGTTTGTGAATAATTGAAACCTATGAACCATAGAATATAAGTATGAATTTTGATTCAACACAATCTCATTCAAGAATGAAAAGATAACAATATGGAAGTAGATAACAGGAATAGCATGCAAAGAAGAAAAGGAAATACTGACTGTAAAATAACAACACGAGAATCTCTGCTTTGAAAAGTTCTCACTTTCCTCTGCAAAATTTTTATTAAACTTGATTTTGCTCAGTACAAAATGAGTCTCTCTCTCATGGGTTCCCACCCCATTACATTACAAAACATATATTTATACATCAAAGATCCTTGATTTGATACCTAACTGCCTATTTTCTAAAAATAGGAATCTTGTAACTAACTTGTTACATTTGTCATAAAACTAAAAACTAAATCTCCATAAACATTAGAAACTTTTTAAATTCCATGTTGAAGTGGACCTTGACATATCCTTTTGTTGATTTTTTTTATTGAATTTCTTTATTGATGCAACTTATACTTCATCCTCAAAAAAATTTCAATTGTCTTCCATTGGTCTCCAAAAGGTACCTCATGATTAGTCATTTATTTAGCTAAAAATCTTAACTCCACATAATCCACATAAGATATAGGAGACACCTTGGCACCTACCATTCTGAATTGATCCAAAATTTCAAAATCTATTGCAAGGATTTCATTATAACCTTCCATGTTAAAGATTGGGTTGTATATTCAAAATTTATATGATCCATTCGAGCTTGAACCAACATCGATTGATAATCAGATTGGGGAATCGGTTTTCCTTCTTCATCCCAAAGAGAGGGAAATCCGTTTTGAAATAGTTCTATAAATAAGGATTTAAAAGACTTAACCTACTATAACATATGATCTTCTTTTTATTGGACACTCTCAACATGATGATGCTTTCCAATTAATTTCCTTACCCAAGTTATCAATATGATTCTATCTTTGATTCCCATTGTTTTCAATTCCTCTTCTAACATAGTATTGAGGAAATTGATGGTACTCTTAGTTTCCTCTGCTGAACTTTTGTCTAAAGTTTATTGCATTATTTCACATATTTGTCTTTATATATTGATCATTGTTTCTATGTATTTTATGGAATTTAAATAGGGCCTCATTTTAGTAGCTTCAGTGATAATCATATCCCAAATTAAATGTTGGCCCCATGTACTATAAATTGTCTTGATACTCTTTCTATTCATTTTTCATTTTTCTCAAGAAATTCTTTCATTTTTCATTTTTCATTTTTTTCAAAACTCTTCATTGCTTCTTATTTTTCCTTAATCACTTCAACTATATGTTGATTTTATATTTTAATCCTTTGATCTCTTCTTCTTTCAAGCTAACTTGGGACATGCCTTGAACTATGGCTTCTATACTTATGTTCACACTTTGTTGGTATGTCACATATTGTCTTTTACTTTCCTTCTCTTCTCTTTCTTTCTCCAAAATCATTTGATTTTTGTTTAAAACGTCAATATTGGCTATGAGGAAAGTTATTTCCTTCTCTAATTTACCTTGTTCTTCAATAAATTTCAAAAGTTTTTCCCTACTGACATTCAAGGTATCATTTTCCTTTTCTAAAACTATAAATTCAGATGCATGAATTAATTGAGTAGCTTATATTTTTTAATTTTCTATTGAGCAATTGAATTATATTTTGTTTTTCATCCAAAAATAAAATTGAGGCTTGTCCTCTATCTGGTTCATTATCCATAACCATAAGGGCACATTGAAGCTTCTTAATCTAATGTTGATAGGTTTTATTTTCAATCTTCTCCTGCTTCAGTTGGTTCTCCAATCTTCCCACTATGGCCTGCAACTTTGAAACCTTAAAAGTAGCCTTTAATAAATTAGTATAAATTACTTCTCCAATATGTTTATGCAAATGAATTTTATCTCGTACTATATTTTTTTTGCAAATTGATCCTCATTTATGAAACCCTATCCTAAGAAGAAACTACCAAATTAAAACTATTTTTGACATGGTCTTTAACAATTATCGATGAAACTTGTTTGTCTGATATATCTCTAACCTTAGGAAAAAAAGATTCAATTATTTTTTAGAAGAAATTCTCTTATCCTCGCAATATTTAGTGTAAAGGTCATTTCTAGACTTGTATTTATCACTGGAACCAACCTCTTGTGCCTCAACAAAATTGTACTCTTGTATTTGAATGACTGGACCTTGGACCTTTCCTTTCGCCTTTATCTTTGTGCCTTCTGATTTAAACAGTTCTTTACCTGAATCAAGTTTGGGTCTTTTTGTGGAGTCCTCGTCTTCATCTTCAATTTGAATTGTTTCTGAAAAGCATCTTTTGCCATAAATTTCAGCTTTCTTGGGGGTTAGTACTAACATAGCATTAGATTTTATTAAGGCGGAGAGGTTTAATTATAATCTTTTAGAACTCTCTGCACTTGATTGATACTCCATCAAATTGGTTGTTTCATCCAATCCTTCTATTTTCTGGTTCACAAAGGCCTTATTATTATTATGTTTCCTTCTTTGTGATATAATATGATGTGGGTCATAATTGATCTTTGATGCTTTCATGAAATTCGTATCATGTAACAATCCTTCAATCACTCTAAGAGAGGATTTATTCTTCACAATAAAAGGACCCACTTTCAAAGGAAACTTAATCTCAGATGATTTCCTAAAATTTAGAAAATGTTCATTCTCCACAATGAGCTTCTATCTAATGAATTCTAGTGCAAAAACTCTTGGTGTCAAAAATGCAGGAAAAATATAGGTCTTATGAACAAAACCATAGATCATGATGATAGTATGTTCCTTTAAAAGGAACCAGGCACCAATTATTCTATTAGGGATAAGCTGTAGCACTTCTTCCATATCTGGTAGAACTTTGGGAAGTGTTGCTTGAAAAATAACTCTGCATACAACATGATGAGGTTCATATAATTGAATGCATTATTTTTTATCTCAGAAGTAAAGACTACTTCAAGGAACTATAGATTTTCTTCATTGAAATATAGGAACATTCTGACCAAATATGACTAATACCTAAAGTGTCCGGTCATGTGGAACTTCCCTATCTGTAAATGAATATTTTCAGGTAGAAAATCATCAAATTTAAGACATAAATATTGACTAGGCTTAGAATCCAATTGATGTAGACTCAACCTAAACAATAAGCTTAATAATGTTTCAGGAACAAATCTATCACTATCCAACCCTAAAAACTGACATAACAAGGAAAGAATGTACTAGGAATCTTCATTGAACAGGTCAATATCTAGAGGGATAGGTGCATTTTAAACTAATACATTAATTTTAAGTATTTTTAATGGGAAGGCTTGTTTTGCTTCTAAAATATCACGCTTATACAATTCAATTACATTTTCTTCCATCAAATCTTCAAAGTTTTGGGAAAATGACTATGGAACCTGTAATGAATCTCTAATAACCATGAAATTTATGGGGAACAGATTTCTTACTAGCTAGAGTCCATGATAACTTGCTCTTACTAGGAATATTTAGTTGCACACCACGCAATAAAGTCTGGAAAAATTAGGGTTTTTTTCTAGACAAAAATGGTGGAAATGGGACTTATGGATTCCATGTACATCTATTCCCTTTGCATCTAAGGGTTTCAACTTATTCTTTTGCTCATGAACCGGAGAAAAACATAATATAGTATTGAAAACATCACCATCGTTGTCCTCAAAAATTTCTTCCAATTTATTAAACTCCTTAGCCTGAGATTCCATTTCACCTTCTCCTTCCTTTTTTAAAAACAATCGGTGGTTTGAGATACGTGGCCTACCTTGCAATTGACATCTAGAAAGAGCAAGTTTGACTTCACTTCCAAATGTGCAGGCACGTTTTATTCTTGGATGCAGAATGAAAAATATTCCCTTTCAACGTAACTGTTCTTGTTAGAATATTCCCTAAAATGGATTCAGGATCATAGGAGGCTATTTTTCCATAATTTATTTTCATCCAATGGAATGACCCTTGGCTCACTGCATGGAAAGCGGTAAAAATGCCGCTACCACTTGCTCTTCTCATCCCCCTTGCAATTTTAAAGTGTGGAATGCAACTCGACCATTGATCTTTTCTCCTTTGAACTCCTATCGTTGATCATTTCCTACATTTAACGTACTCCAACATTCATTTCACCAAAAATCACCAACGTTATAAAACATGCATATTCATCCAATGGATTTCCTGTCTGTCATTGATCTCATCCACTCTCAAATATAAACCGTTTATTCTTTTACAAAATTCTATAAGGCGTTTGATCCACCATTTCTCTCACTTTTAACACAGCTCGTAGTCATATGGGAATTTTTTCCTTCCTTTTAGCACCTTACTATTTAACCCTTCATCACATTAAAAACAAATTCGATCTAGACCCTATTTTCTTCCCTTAAACCTCTTCCAACCCAGTTAGGACAAAATCTGTGCTAACATATCACATAATTCCTTTTAAGGGAGGTAACTATTTTTGGGAGTAATTTCTATTTGGAATATAAATTCAAAGAAAATAAATCATTGAGATTTCACTTCTTTGAGATAAGAAAACATGTGTATTCCATTATGAAAGTTGAGGAGTATCAGTAACTGTTGTGGGAAAAATGGTTAAATAGTGAGCAAGTTTTACTTTCTTTGTAGGTTTCCAACAACACAACATCTCATGAGATGGTTAGTGTGATAATTAATAATGTGTTGAAGAAAATAAACAAATAAAACCACTAGTGCAAAATGAGAGATTAGTGACCAAGAGACCAAAAATTTTGGTCACCACAATTTTTTTCAAGGGATAAATGACCAAAATTGATAAATTTAAGCGGGCTAACTAAAAAAGACCAAGATAAATGACCAATTTTGGTCACATGATAAAACTAAACTAAAAAAGACCAAGATAAATCACC